>CAKAOH010036951.1:0-66896 GCA_916701665.1 Sebastiscus tertius | reverse complement strand
CGAAATCAATATATTGCGTCATTGTCTCAGTTTTTCTTCTCCTCTCGATAACAACTCTTCCACAGTCAAATAACGATCTGATCCAAACTTCTGGTGCAGGGGGTATATGTAGATTCTCAACATTCTAGAAGTGATGATGCGTCAAGGGCGATGGCTGACCGTGTTCCATTCTACTGCTATTCCTTTAATTATATTGTTGCTATGGATACCAGTTTGATTACGTTTGAAAATATGAATGTAATGATTTCTGATTATTCCTAAAATATAGCAAAGAAAGTACACTTTAGTGAGATGCAGAGAGATGCAGAGTCCAAGTGTAGAGTTGAGGCTGTTTATCTTGATGCAGATCAAAGCATACAAAATAATGGTGTGTGAAATGGTCTGGATATCATCAGATAATCCGAAATTCGTTTGGAATTCAAAAACGAAAAAACATTTTTTTTTGTTTTTCGTTTTAAGGAATTACGGATTATCCGATTATACCCAGACCCTCAAAGGAATTAATACTAAATATAAACAGTCGGCGTGAACAAACACATTAGTTTGAGGATAACACTTACAGGTAAAACTCATTCATTTAACCCTTTACTGACTTAATAGCATTCAAAACTGTATTTTGTGCAGCATTTTTGAATGGATGCCTTTAGTGTCATTGCACAGCTGTACAAAGAATCTCTGGAGCAACTCCTCTCAGTGGTACAAAACAGAATAAAGTGCAAGATAAAAAAGATAAATAGATAAAAAGATAAAATAGACAGACCCAATAACTCACATATATAATAAATAAACAGGTAGCAGCATAGATAAACAATATTGCACAGTCAGTGTATTCCTGCAGGATATAATATTGCACTTCACAGTGATAGTGCATAACTACTACTGAGAGTTCAGTTATTTTATTGTACATGGATAAGAACTGTTCCGGAGTCTGGAGGTGCAGGTCTTAATAGGCCTATAGCGCCTCCCAGAGGACAGCAGAGTGAACAGGTGGTTGCCTGGGTGAGATTAGTCCTGGATCATGTTTGTGGGTATTAGTAAGTATCAACTAACTTCCATCATGGAAAATGTGAGACTTTAACACTTTCTATGTATTTTACCATCGAGGCTCTGTGTGTGTGTGTATAATGTATGTTCCCCACCAATTAAGATTTCTAATTAAAGTAAAAATATTAAATTAACTTTTGTTTTGTGTAAACATTCAACTTAGTTGTACAGTGTAAATAAACATTCTTGCGTATTTCTATTTCATTTTTTTTGGAAAGCCACCGATATTTCTTGATTTGTATATATAAATACATATAAAAATGAAAAAAATAAGATTACGATAATTGTCAAGTTTTGAAAAACCAAAAAAAGTATTTCAATAATTTATTTATCTTGTGCACAGAAATACATCTGCAGAAAAGTAGTTTCAGTAGAAAATGGCCACTAGATATCTCACTAGATGGACAAACAGGATGCCAACTACAGAAGAAGAACAAGTGGACGTTCCTGTCCTCTACGAACCAATCAGAGCAGTGGTCTCTACAGGAACGGCCCATACGCGGCTGCAATCAGACTTTTTTTCCCCCATACTTTATTTCGAAAGTTCAATACATTAGTTACATAAACATGTTCAGATTTTTCTATTACCAAAAAAAAACAGCAAATTATTTCACAGTATAAAAATAATATAAAAATTAGAGGAAAGGAAAAGATGAATGAAAACAAAGGAAAAGAAAAATTGGGGTTTGTTAAACAATTGGAATAAATTTGAAATGTCTAAATAATTAATTTGTTAACTAGTTTTTGCCAATTTAGAATGTTTAAGTTTTAAGTTTACAATCGCAGTCAGATATGTTTTAAAATCTTTAAAAGTATAAAAGGAGGATATTCATTTAAGCCATATCATTTTATGTCAATTTCATCTGCCAAAAAACTGGGATTGTTTTTTTTTTAATTAGTATTTTATTGATTTTTTACATGAACATTGTCACATTTTGGTCCACAAATCAAACTCATATATGCAAAATAATAATAATATAAAAAATGATAAATAAATACAAATATAATAGAAATAAATATATTTGAAAAAATATTTACAAAATCCTAATATACAAATTAAATACAAAAAAATTAAAGACACAAATCAAATACATATTCCTACATTCATCTGCACCATGGTCTAATCTAATATACAAGCATCAAATCAGACACATAAAGAGTGTGTGTGAGTGCTGTGTATGCATAAAGTATTGTGTGATGGTGTGCGCTTTTCTTAAAGATCAGTCCACATGAGCAAGGTATTCCAAGAGGTAAATAAAAACTGGGATTGTTAAAAGAGAGTAATATCTCAATCTTTGTTAGCATATCTTCTTTTTCTTTTGGGCGGCTGGAGCAAGGGCTGGGAGGCGGGGTTAAAGGAAATGCTACTGCGCATGCTCTATGGGCCCAGTGGATGCAGAAGATCGCCGGAACATCCGGGTACTTAATCTCTCAGCAGTCGAGCCATTTTTGGTTTCATGCGCCAACTGAGCAACTCTCACATGAACTCTCATAGGAATGAACGGGAGCCCGCCTACAACGCTGTTCTCTTTATTCACCCATCATGGTTCGGCCACTACGGAAATGTGCTTCAAAGCTCAGTGCTGTTCCTGGGAGGCCCGGTGGAGGGCAGCCGTCGCCGCGTCTGCCGCAAATACAACTAAAGAAGAAGAAGACAAGCCTACAGAATAGTGATGGGAGTTTCGGGTCTTTTTCGTGAGCCAGATCATTTGGCTAAGCTCACCAAGAAGAGCCGGCTATTTTGGCTCCCAAACGGCTCTTCATCTTACCACTTCTGCCTTTTATAATTCAGCCAAATTTAGCGCTATTTTGACCTATGGTTAGTATGTGGGCACATATATCACTTAAATTATTCAATATAATTATACTAAACCTTGTAATTTTCTGAATACCATAATTTTACATGCTGCTTTGTTTCCGACATCTTGTCTGCTATTCGCGCACCGCACTCCTCTCTCTCTTTCTCTGCTCCCTCTCCCTCCTGCTCTGTACCTGTAGACTGTCAGCGCGCTGCTTGATGGTATGATCCTTGTTTGTCATCACCTGATTGGTCGCACAGACATCATTAACACAGCATTCAGTTATAGTCAGTGCATGGAGTGGCTGTGGCGTGGAGAAGATCGTCCTATCATTCTGCCTTGAGGTTGGCTGTGGCCTCAGAGGGTAGAGCACGTCGTCCACCAATCGGAAGGTTGGTGGTTTGATCCCCGGCTGCTCCAGGTCACATGTCAATGTGTCCTTGAGCAAGATACTTAACCCCCAATTGCTCCCGAAGGCTGTGCTATCGCTGTGTGAATGAGTATTTAGATTAGATCCTGATGGGCAAAGTTGGCACCTTAGTAGCATCTGCCATCAGTGTATAAATGGGTGAATTCTGACATGTAGTGTAAAGCACTTTGAGTGGTCGAAAGACTAGAAAAGCGCTATATAAATACAAGTCCATTTACCATCTGAATTAAGTAAAGAAAAAAACGGCTCTCGGACGGGAGCCGGCTCTTATCGTTCACTTAAAAGAGCCGGCTCAAAGAGTCGAGTCGTTCGTGACCAACACATCACTAAAGCCTCCAGAGTGCTACGTAGTTAATGAGCCGTTACAACATCCTGAAGTGAAGGCATTAGTCTATACGTGGAGCTCGAGCCCTGGAAATGTAAACAAAATGTTAGATAAGGAAGTATAGTTTACATTAATTAGCTTCGGCTCTCGCCATAAATAGCCGTCCACATCCTGTATAAGAGGAGGAGGGTGTGTTGTCTGTGGTGCTCCTCCTCCTCTCTTACTGTAGTTCCTCCAGCTAGATATCATTATCTATACCAGTGTGAAAATGGCCTCAGAAGAGCTCTCGTCGAAGCTCAACCGTCGGCTCCAGATAGAGGAAGGAGCCGAGGAGCCCGTCGCCGTGGACCTCGTCCCCGACCACCAGGAGGACGGTGACGGGTCGGCGGAAGAAGAGAAGTCGAGCACGGCCAACGCGGACTCCGAGCTGGGCGCTAAGCTGCAGCGGAGAGGAGAGCTAAACGACGGACAGGGAGAGCACAAGCAGCCCAGCATGAAGGTCTTCAACCCGTACACCGAGTTCAAGGAGTTCTCACGGCAGCAGATCAAGGACATGGAGAAGATGTTCAAGACGTGAGTGTGTGAGAGAGACTGATATACACTTCTGACAGGTTGGAGGTTAAAGCTTAAAACTCCAGGCCAATGGTGTTTGCTCTTTTCAATGTCCTATAACAGGGAAGTAATGTTAAGATTACTCATATAAGGAAGTTGAGTAGGCAGGTTGTTCTAGGTCACATGGTGATTTCAGGTTTTCACTAGCCCAGTGTAAAGTAGTAGTTCCACCACCACCTACACCACAGCATGACACTAAACAGAGAATCAGTGTTATATTGGTCACACCATATAAAGGCTGAAAGGCTGGAGCTGATCATATGATGGGCGTTACACTTCATTTGATAACAGATTGACAAGTGAACTGAAGAAAAATAAAGAAATAAAGTAAATAATCAGTTTTGGGAGCTGTAGTTAATGTTCAATCTAATGTTGGCCCACCCCATGGGTTTCTGCAGTGTGGGTGATTGCAGGGTGGGGACATTGTGCAAGTCAGTGATAAGGAAATCTGACAACAGGCTTTCATTGAGTATTGTGTAGTGTTCTCAATTCACTGAAAAAATGCAGTGACTTGACCTTTTCAAGTTTGCCAGATGACCTTTAACCCTCATTCTAGAGTTGGGACGTAACATATTTTAATTGTAATTTCACACAAATGGGCACTTATAGTAGTTTTGCCTTTCAGATCAGACATGGTGAAAGAATAAGACGTGTATACAGCTATTTGAAATGTAGAAATCTTAGTTAAACAAGGGGCCTGGTACTCTTTATGTTACCTCGTGTCATTTTAGGTATTACAAAGCTGGTTATCATCGCCTGGCTCTGTAACTCTGGGTTTTCTAATCCAGCTATGAGCTTGTTCATATGACAGAGGGGAAGTTGCTTAATTAAAAGCAACATCATCAGAACCATGAATGAAGTACGCAATATGACAGGATATTAAATGGCGAAAATGTGGTTATGGCGACAGCAGAAAGTTATATTCAGCTGTAGGTGAAATATGACAATATAATCACATGAAGAATAGAATAAGAAGCTGTAGAAAGAAATATTAAAAGTAAGACTATAAATAAGTGCAGGAGTTATTATATGCTTTTTAGTATAGAGTGATTATTTTTAGCTTTTTTTGTCTGATGAGGGGCAAACTATTATGAATATGTGATACATATACAAATGTCAAAAGTAATGTTTCAGCTGCTAAAGTAGAGAGGAAAGTAGTCTGACCGAAGAGTTGCGTTTGGGAGCTAATAAACTGTGTGTGGAGGGTATAGTTTTTAAGTTATAGATGTAGTCTCATATTTTGTTACACATCTTCCTGCAACAAAAAGTCTTCTGTTTTCTTCTGCTGTTGCTTTTGGCATTGACCTTTTTCTAGCTGAAGAGCTTTAGTCTTATAACAGGAAACTGTTGCTAAGATTGACTGAGGTTCTCCTTTTGAATCTGCATGACTTCTGGCTGTTTCTGTGTCATGCTCAGCCCAGATTCTTCAGGTTCCTTTCACGTCCAGGCCTGTCTGTGGATTTTAAATGCACTGCTTACACATACTCTCTTTGTACAGCCATCTTCAAAAGGGCTCAGACGTGCAGTTTGGGCATTTATCCTGGAGATAAAATCATTCTAATGTGCAAAGACTCCGCAGGGAGTCGGGGACGCAGCTGAAAGAAGGCTGAAATAGTCATGCACGCCGTAACAATACTTCAGAGTGTGATGAAGTGTAATCTTTTCATCCATTATATTCTGTATGCATTTTATAGTATCGTTGCTCCATCGAGACGTATCCATCTGACTTTTGAGTATTCCCTTACATTAATAAGCCTGTTAATTACGCCTGTTAATACGCATTCACACACATCTGCAATTTTTTTCCCCGACCCCTAGCGGAAGGGATGAATTTTATTTCGGCTCTGTAGCCAAGCTGTAACAAACCAGTTTTCTACTTGATTCTGTCAAGGTTTGATGCCGGCAAAGACAACTACATCGACCTGATGGAGCTGAAGCTGATGATGGAGAAGCTCGAAGCTCCGCAGACACATCTCGCCTTGAAGAACATGATCAAGGAGGTGGACGAGGACCTGGACAACAAGCTCAGCTTCAGAGAGGTGAAACGAGAAAAACCAGATTAGAAATCAGTCAGAGGATGTCTGTCATTTTTTCCTTCTGTCTACAACAAGTGTCTCTCTATTCTCCTGTCCTTCTCAGTTCCTGCTCATCTTCAGGAAGGCAGCAGCAGGAGAGCTGGCGGAGGGCAGCGGCCTCAGTGTCCTCGCTAACCTTTCTGAAATCGATGTCTCCACAGAGGGGGTCAAAGGAGCCAAGAACTTCTTTGAAGCAAAAGTAAGTACAAGTGACACAGGCCCAATCCCTATGTCCCCACCCTCCCCTAAGGCCTTAAAGCTCTGAACCCTCAGGGACTTGACTGATGTCACCTAGTAAATGGTTTTGTGAAAGGCTGCAAAGGTTTGAAATGGTATAAATATGAAATGGGACAACATTTTGCTGTGACATTACCATTGGGGGTTTTTATTTCACGTTTTTTTACTATCTCTTTGAACCCATGTGCCGTCCTCCTTGTTTATTTTCTTTTTTCTTTTTATGCCTCCGGGTTTGGGCTTCCCCTTGTAACCGTGGTAACCCTGTGTTTAACGTCACAACACTCTGAATTGTGGGTAATTCCCTCATGCAAAGTCTGCAGAAATGCAGACTTACAGAGAGTGTTCATAAAGGGCTCAAAATGCCTGTGAGGACTTGAAGGTTTGACAGTGGGACAGCCCTAAACCCTCACGGACTTGGAGGGAACACGCCTCAAAGTAGGACATTGGGAATTTGGAAACTATATTAGACAAATACGAAGAAGTTAAACACAAATCCAGACTAACAGTAACTCAGTTGAAGCTGCTAAATGCAGGAAGAACAGCTGGCAAAAGAAAAAACTCCGGATGTGTGAATGCATAAATGAACAGACTTATTAATTTTACGGAACACTCAAAAGTCAGATATACTCGTCTAAATATAAATAGCTTTTAAGAGTGTAATAGATGAATAGATTATTCATCATTTTACACGGTGATGACAAAGTAGCGTCTATGACTATTTAAACCTCCTTTCACCTGCTTCCCCCCTCTGTGGCGGTGTGAAACGGACTCAAAAGGAAGTAAAAAAAATATATAAATAATAACATAATTCAAAAAGGTAAACAGCCCCAGCATAAAGTCCGCTGTCCTTCCTGTATTTGTCAGTTTAAACTGTGTTGTTTTTAGCCTGAAATTTGACTGTAACTTCTTCAATGTAACTTGAATGTAACTTCTTGTAATATTATCATATGATCACCACACAGAGCTGTGATTGGTCAGTAGGAGGTGCTTTTATACGAGTTGATCTCTTATCTGGAACATAACCTCCTCCGGAGCAGGTTAGCCGTTCAGCATAAGTTACCATGGAGATCTACCCTGGTAAGAAGTGAACCAGCTCCGTAGTACGGAAAACCCTGAGTTAACCCTGAAGTTACCTCGATAACCGCAAATCCTGCTTCGTATTACAGGCCTCAGTTCACATAGGTCAAGTAGTTTGTATGTACAAAATACCATTTTAGAAAGAGGTAAGCGACATAGTTAGACATTCCACATAATAAATAAAAGGCCTCCATTGTATATTGTTTGGCCAGATAGGAAACTGTAATGATAAGAGTAAGGCCATTTGCATCCCTTTTATAATAATGGTAAAAAGTGCCCTGAACGGATAAGGACATGCTGTTAGAAAACGGCCTGCAACACACACACACAAACACAGGTCTTTGGCTCCACCTATTGGGTGCCTTTACACATGGACCACACTTTATGAAAACATTGCTTGCAAATACTCAATCAACAAAGTAATGTTTCGTCTATTTAAGTGTTAACTCCAGACAAATTGTCAATAAGAAGATTAAACTGGCACAGTTTATTAGATATCATACACATATTAGGGCATTAGAGAGATTAAAATAGGTTATTGCTATGGCTTAAATAGCCATTACTTGTTAATAATCATGGTTGTGGCAGAATGTTCTCCTGTACATAGGACATGCCCAGCTCAGGATCCACAAAAAATAGACCTGGAGTGACTCTGAACCCTAGACTGTTGTTGCCTGATCTTCACTCTTTCCAGGCTTTGGCGAAGGGTTAATATGTATCCATCCACTAGCTATATAGCTGATTATCCTTGAGGGTTGCGGGCAGGGCTGGAGCCAATCACAGCTTACAACTATTCACACACATATTCACACCTACGGGCAATTTAGACTCAGGGTTAATATGTTGTTGTGTTGTTGTTAATATCTTATGTTTCACACCTCGGTCTAGTGACAGAGTTTGATTCCTGGTGTATTTATGAGTGAAGGAAAAAAATTAAATCAATTAAAATGCAATTTCAGTTTAGTAAAGCTAGTGAAATTGGAATCAAATGAATGACTTGATATTAGGGCTGTCAATTGATTAAAATATTTAATCGCGATTAATTGCATGATTGTCCATTTTTTTATCTGTCAAAATATACCTTAAAGGTCCCATATTATAAAAAAGTGAGATTTTCATGCTTATTTATTATAAAACAGGCTTAAGTCATATAAATACTGTGAAAGTATCAAAACACTCAATCTACAGGGAAATACACACAGCCCGTATTCAGAAACTCTGCATTTGAAACAAACTGTCAGGATTTCTGCCCATTCTTGATGTCACGAATATACAATATTTAGACCCTTGACACAATTTTAAATATAAACATTCTAGATGTGTCCCAGTTTATTCCTGGTTGCAGTGTATGTGAATGTCATCAGCTGACAGGAAGTAAACATGGACCCAAGCTGTTGCCTAGCGATGCAATTTTGTTGCAATTCTGTCAAAATGCGCTAAAACGGAGCGTTTCAGACAGGGTAAATACAGGCATATTTAGGCAGACAGTATGAGGAAAATAAAGTTTTTTTTTAACATTACAGCATATAAACATGTTCTAATAGAAACACAAAATACAAGTATGATCCTGAAAATGAGTGTGATATGGGACCTTTAACACATTTACTTCCTAAACAGTTTTAAAGTAGGAAATATCTTCTACACTGTGTGCCTACTTGAAGGACTTCAGTTTTTGATACTGGGTGCAACACGCAATGTTGTAGCCACAGGTGTTCAGGAGCTCCACTCCCATCACCTGACAGCTGTGTTTTTTTTGCTGTCGGACAGGTTCAGGCCATCAACGATACCAACCGTTTCGAGGCAGAGATCCGCCAAGAGCAGGAGGTCAAGAAGAAGCAGGGCGAGGAGCAGAAACAGAGACGCAATGCTTTCAAAGAACTGCAGTCAGCCTTCAAGTGACCACCTCTCTCTCTCTCTCTCTCTCTCTCTCTCTCTCTCTCCTTCTCTCTCTCTCTTCTCTCCTCTCAGGACCCATCACTCTCTGTGCTACACTAAATGCTGTCAGTTTGTCAATGTGTGTGTTTTAATGTTCCATGTATGTGAGACGGTGGTAGTCAAACGCAGGCTCAGAGTCTGACACGTGCTGGTCATTAGTCTATGATAAAACTGGACCGGGTACGTTATGAAAATCAGCACTTCGTATGCGGATAACAGATAAAGAAACACCGATTCATCCGTCTAGAATTTATTCATTTAGTGTCTGCAACTCAGGAACACTCTCAAACATCGTATACGATAGCGTGCGGGTGGTTTTCAGTCTGAACACCCAGTACCTTGTTGTGTGTTTGGAACTTAAATCTGTAAACTGTTACTAAAACGACCCAGTGGTCCAGCTCTTAGTATTTAAATAGACTAGTGATGAATGCACTTGTCCCGCTGTCTTGGCTACTGTGTACGTCAGCTTTATTTGAGCTACTGTGTGTGTGTGTGTGTGTGTGTGTGTGTGTGTGTGTGTGTGTGTGTGTGTGTGTGTGTGTGTGTGTGTGTGTGTGTGTGTGTGTGTGTGTGACTTTACTCATTCCAGAACAGAATCCACAGTGACACTTCGCAGACATTGCGAGTCGTCTTGTCACGCAAAAAATGTTCAAAAAGTGTTCAATTTTGAACAAATGAATAGCTGAGCTCTACACTTTTACTGTAAGCTCTGTATTTTTGTACAATGGGGTTTGGGGATGGGTAGTGAGTAGATTTTGCTAAGTGATTCGGGATGCGTGTGGTGGTCATTTTTCAGCACCGTGTTTTGCGTGGGCCCTCTGCTCTGATGCAGCTTTCAAATATTATTTTTTTTAAATAATTCTTCTTCTTTTCCAGCTTCTGTCATTACTACTGTCCTATCAGCTCACAGCCTCAACATTTAACACAATTAATCTGTCTTTTTGGTGTCGGAA
The DNA here is from genome assembly GCA_916701665.1 of Sebastiscus tertius. NCBI lineage: Eukaryota > Metazoa > Chordata > Actinopteri > Perciformes > Sebastidae > Sebastiscus > Sebastiscus tertius. Next base: position 56,409 of record CAKAOH010036951.1, on the reverse strand, counting down.
TTGGCAATTACTGAACATGACTGTTAGTTGACTCGGCGTGGCATCGTATTGTAATTAATTGATCATATTGTTGTATATTTTTACTAAATTCTAATTCCGAGCACCTGAATTAATACAGACTTTTACTAATGTGATATATACTGTAAGTCAGTGAAGCACTTTGCCATACCCTGTCATACTGTAAGTCATCCTATGTATCAGAAAAATATTCCTTTGAATGATATCACAGTGTATTCAACTGTATGCTAGATATATATCTAATATAAAAACCTGTCAAACACACCAGTCAAATATCACATTTTTATATGATCTTTAGGATTATCACTTTAAATAGTCTCAATCTGAGATCTTCGGCCCTGTTCAGACCTGGTATTAACTAACATGCGTCCTCAGTGATCGGATCACAAGTGGACAGCTTTAAGTACGTCTGCTCACACTTGGCATTAGAATGCGTCTCCACATGCGTCTCGAGTGGCAACTTATGATCCGATCTCACTTCCTCACTCTATATGCAAATAAACACGCAGTAAACACACGGCTAATACAGCAGACGCTGTGACGTAATACTACAGGAATGTCAGTGGTAATATCGTGAATTCGGGAACATTTTCAGGTGTCAGCTCCGCACAAAGCAGCGGAACAAAAACACCAACACATCTCTGACTATATGATAATAATGCACTTCCTGTTCCCAGTCTGATAGTCTGAAAACATGTAGCCTATAGATAAGGCATATTTAAAAAAAAATGTATGTATTTGTATCGACAGGATACAGTAGAGCACAGAGGCCGTTTTGCTGCGAGGCAGACGAGCGCTCGCCTGTCTATTCACCTAAGGAGCGCGGCGACCCAGCAGATCCCAGCGGGACAGCAGATGAGTAGGCGGTCCTTAATGTGGCCCAGGACACATTCGCGTACACGCTGCTAAAAGAATGTGGCCATATGTGGCCCAGACCACCTCTGAATGTGGTCTGAAAGATCCGATCTCAATGCGTCTTGAGTGCGTTCACACCTGTACTTCGGATCACTGAGGACGCATGTTAATACCAGGTCTGGACAGAGACTTTAATTTGTGTGTCATGGCACAGAGCAATTTAATAATCTTTTTTAAGACAGATTTGTTATCCCTAAATGTTTTCTCTGGTGCCATTTTGTGGGAGAAACTTTTGGTTAGTACTGTGTAAAACAATATGCAAGCTCTGGATGTTGATGCGTGCCAGCTCTTCACAGCACATTGTGACTGAAATGCTCGCTCTTAATGAATAATTGAACAGACATTCCATCAAAATATGAAAAATCCTTTTTTACACTGTTTTTTTTTAGGGTGAGGCCGGGGTTTCTTTGAAATTTCCTCACAGTTCATTGTTGATTGTTGAACGCACTGTCGGGTTTTGCAACTTCCTCAGTGAGCTGCAAGGAAATTATGGTATTTCAGGGTTTGGTTAGTGGTCAGGGTTCAAACATTTCTTGTGTAAAGTGGAGGGTGGTCAGTGAGTAGTTGTGATGTGGGGTTTTTGTTAGATCTATTATATGTTTTTTAACAGACTTTTACAGAGATCTGTCCCCACACAATCAAAAACTTTGTGTTTCCTGCTGAAACAAGACACTGGTAGCTGTAATATTTGGATTTTTGTGGGGGGTTTTGGTACTGATTTCTCCAAATATTCAAAAGGAACACCATTACTTTTGGAAAAATAAAAAAAAAAAAACATGATGAGCCCCAATTATATACAGAAATATTTCATTTTTGTGTCTCCTTGGTTGATTCTCCATTGATTGTGTCCAGGATTATGCCAACACTGTATTATGTAGTGGAGGGGTAATGGGAAACAAAAGTTTAATCTACTTTAAACTTCACTCCATTAAACATTACCTAATTACTGATGCACACATAGTGGATTCCATGATTTGTTTTCCCTCCACCGAACTCCTCTCCCACATCATTCCTTAATGTCCTTATTGTTACCGGAATACCGCCAAATGTTTAAACTACTGTCATTGCGCCCGGTCCAGTGGAGCTTCACTCTACAGCAACATACTGTAAATGTGAACGGAAATGATATTGACATTGTTATTTAGATCAACCTTTGCTTTGCCATTCTGTTGCTAGGGGAAGAGATTTGGTTCAAGTTACTTCCTGTCAGCTACTCCCATAACAAACATTGAAACAGGAAATAGAAAGGGGCCCATTTAGAAATGTTTATGTTGTCAAGCTTGAAAAGGTCTATTCATCTAACACTGCCCCACCATTTCAACATCAATATGGGTTATTGAGTACAAATTGATGGGCAAAAGTGATAATTTTACCCATTTAAAACAAGGCAAAAGTGAGCATGGCCCACATAACCCCACTCACTGCTTGACCCCTACTAAAGTAGGGCCAAAGGTTTTGCCCTTTTGGAACTAATGGAATTAATGGGCATTAACAAATTAACTAATGGGCACCCAAAAGGCACAAGTAGACCACACTGTCAACCATCATACCAAATTTGAAGTTCCTAAGTGAAATAGTTTTTCAAGTTCTAGTCCGGAAACGAAATTGAAGTCGAAAAAAATCAAATTTTTTGGCCAAAATGTTTGGCACCCTGGACTTCTAACCCCCAAAAGGCAAAACTAGACCACACTGTCAACCATCATACCAAATTTGAAGTTCCTAAGGGAAATCGTTTTCGAGTTCTGCTCCGGAAACGAAAGTGTGACACGCGAACAGACGGACGGATGGACACACGGAACGCTATATAACCCCGACTACGTTGTCGAGGGGGTATAATACAATGAAGAAGACAAAAAAGTGTGCAAAAAATTAAGGAATCTTAATACTTTCTGAAGCCACTCTTAAGTACTGTATATTTAGTTGTTGTGCAGTACACTTCTTTGTGCAAATTGGAGATGTTAAAATTAGTAAATTGGTATTGTTAATATAATTATATAGTTAAATAACACTACATGGTATTGCACAAATGAGAATCCCAGCAGTGTGTGTGCACGGTATATTTTGCAATAGTCAACCAACAATGTCGCGAAACATGTAAAAGCACTGTCCTCAGTATTGCCGCGCTAAGTCCTATTTGTTAAACTGTGTTCTCCCTGTTGACTGTGAACACGAGGGGCCGGACAGTAAGTTCCACATCCAGGGCTCTCAAGTAACACTGCTCTCAATAGTATCACTGTCTGTCCGCTCCACACGATGGCTAATGTTCTCAGACAGCAGCCTCTCATGAAGGACCAGTACAGCACAGGTAGGCCTGAAGCCCGTATGCATTTTCCTTTTCTATTCTACTGCGTTGTTTGATGTACAGTATATAGAGCTACACACAGCTGGCACTTTTTCCAAATTGTCACATTCCTCCTCTGTGGCATGACCTCTTTAAATTTCAACAAGCTCTTAAGACTTGATAACAGAATGACCGAGATGATATGTGTTATGAGAAATGCTTAGTGTTTTATAATTCATCATTCTTGTAACATTAAATTTAGTGTTCTATGTGCTATGCATTACATTCTATCTATATACTCCAGAGTATTTCTCCATGTCAGCAATATAATATACAAGATATTTTGATTGTTATTCTGAAAAAAAGGATGCAAGAGAGCAATTTGAGTGCTGGTTGCAAATTGGTGCAACTACTAGTGTGTGTGTGTGTATTTGTGTTTTTCTTCTTAATAGTGTGACACTTTTGTTATGCAACAAGCCTTTCATCAGTTTCTACATTTTCTAGTTCTGTAATCCTCCATCATTTCATTTCTAGTGAAGTGATCTAGTTATTTGCCGTTGAATCTCTGTCCCTGTACCGTTGTTTATCTGCTCTGTGATCAGTCATTTACATATAAGCCTACACCTGCTCACTGACAGGATAAATTACACACTCTACTTAAGCTATCTTTTTCCACACTACCGTGTCTGTGTATACATTACTTTCTGATTTCAAACTCTCTTCTCATGGTGCAGACTTGTCATCATCCTCTACTCCCACTTCCCCCCCCCAGCACCTATCCAGTAGGAGCTCTAGGGCTCAACGCCAAGTCCTTGGGGTGCTGCCCTCCACCGAGCCTTTTCATGCACTGAGAACCACCTCTGCTGCCAGCGCCAAACCATCCCATCCCCTGGGCCAAGTTTCTTACCCCAACTGAATACACCTCAACCACAGGCCACCGTCTATCGATGGTTCATTTCCTAACAACTATAATTAACATATGGAGATCCAGAGCCACAATCATAGAAGAGGTCAGTGCCTAGTACGAAATCCACTTTTAGAGCACAGTCTCCTTCAGCCTTAAAGCACATGGTTCAGATATGCTATCCCCCGGAAAATTACTAAACTTAAAGCAGCAGTAGGCAGAATGTTTTTGGCATCATTGGGCAAAGATTCCATAATAACCTTTCAGCATGTTGTAATTCAAGTGTTCTGAGAGATAACTAGACTTCTGCTCCTCCTCATGGCTCTGTTTTCAGGCTTTAAAAAATCGTTCCTATTGGCTGTGACCGGAACTTGGCGTTCCTTCAACAGATTTTACAATGGCTGCTGCATTTCACATTTTGCCATGTTGTGAATTGAATTAATAGGATATATAGTTGTCAAAGTTAACAACTTAGTTGTCAGTAATAATGCTGATGACGCAAATTCGTTTTAACACCACTAATTTCTTTAACCCAGTAAAGCAACTTGCAATTTTTAGGTTGTAGCAGGCTCACTTTTAAAGCTGCTTATGACACTAGAAAACCTAAGGAATCAATTGGTACCAACCATGTCATACTAGCTTGTAGTGAAAGAGGTTAAATAACACTCCAAACTTACCCTAAATTTTGATGAGGAAAAACTGGAATGGCCATTTTCAAAGGGATCCCCTGACCTCTGACCTCCAGATCAGTGATCAGTTCTATGGGTACCCACGAGTCTCCCCTTTACAGACATGCCCACTTTATGATAATCACATGCAGTTTGGGGCAAGTCATAGTCAAGTCAGCACACTGACAGCTGTTGTTGCCTATTGGGCTGCAGTTTGCCATGTTATGATTTGAGCATATTTTGCATATGTAATACAGAACCTGTGAGGGTTTCTGGACAATATTTGTCATTGTTTTGTGTTGTTAATTGATTTTCAATGATAAATATATACACACATATGCATAAAGCAAGCATGTTTGCCTGCTGCCATGTTGATAAGAGTATTAAATACTTGACAAATGTCCCTTTAAGGTACATTTTGAAATGGTAAAAATGTCTGATTAATCGCAATTAATTATGGACAATCAGGCGATTAGTCGTGATCAAATATTTTAATCGATTGACAGCCCTAATATAAATATGAGTTGTCATGAACACTGTTATGCTCATCTGACAGAGATCGTAAAATACAGCGGTATAACAATGGACAGCTGATGCAGCTGTGCCACACATCGTATTTAATTGACGTCACTTTAAAATTTCTCATTTGTTAAATACCTGCTGCCTCAACTCCTCCCTCCTCTCATCTCATCTCTTCCTCGCCTCCTCGGCTCGTATCTCCCGTGGGCGGGACTAAGACGCAAGGAGAGTAGGTGAGGAAAAGAATCGAGGATGTACAAAACTGTGAAATGATAAAGACCCCTGGACATCCCCCAACATCCCCCCTTCAAAGCTTCTGTGCATGCATAGGGAAGTCTTTGAAGGAGAGCTGGACGAGCAGACCTTGGTCATCACTGACTACATCAAATTCTGTATGGATACTTTGATACCAGTAAGGACTATGAGAACATACCCAAACTCAAAACCCTGGATCACCCCACAAATCAAACATTTTTCAACAAGAGAAATATGCTTTTAGGCAGAAGGACAAAAAAAAAAATCAATCTCGACATTAAAAATCTAATTATTTAGGCCAAAATGTCAGGACTCTCAGTGGACCAAGTAGACCACCTGTGCATCAGACCCAATCATTTTGCCAATAATCTCAACAATTTCTACACCCAATTTGATACCTTTGATTTCTCAGCGTCTTGGACCCTTTGCCCTTCCATGAGTTGGAATATGAGTCCCTCCTAACCAGGTAGGATGTCTACCGCCAATTTATTAGGTGCAAACCCAATGAGGCTCCTGGGCCAGATGGAATCCCAGGTTGGGTCCTGGAAAACCGTGCCCTGAAACTAACTCCCATCCTTCGGTCTGTCTTCCTCAGATCAGTCTGTAATTCAACAATCCCTGTTATATGGAAGACATCAACTGTCATACCTGTTAGAAAAAAACTAATTCATCAGAGCTGAACCACTACAGGCCTGATCTCACCATCAAAAGAGAGAAGGCACGAGGTGGTGGAGTCTTTCAGATGCCTTTGGCATTACACTGGACAATAACCTCAGCCTCAATCAGCATGCAATGGACATTTATGTCAACTGAGACTTACAGCCATTCGTAATCTAAATCATCTGTCTGTCCACCCCCATCTTCTTCTTCTTCTTCTTCTTCTCCTGAAATGTAGTATTATCGAGACACATCAAACACTTTGGTATGCCTACCTCCAACAAATCTGATTGTGTCACCTCATCCCTGATCCGCAAACCACTCACAATCACACATGACCCAGATCATCCACTCTACCTGCACTTTAACCCCTCCCTTCTGGACATAGGTACAGACTAGTCATGTGCAGAAAGGCTAGTTTTAGCAAGAGTTTACAACCTCTGAATAACTACTCTTTTTGTTTTTCTTTTATATGATTTCTCTGCCAGATAACGGAGTCAAAGCTAAAACCTCTTCAGGTCAGTCAAACCCCATTAAGGCTTCCAGGACTCACAACGAGCTTCACAAGGAGCTGCTACTGACCCACAAGAGGTAGGTACCATACAGGAGCAACAAAACGGTCAAATCCTGTGCCAAAATATGAATGGGTGAGCTCTGATGTGATTTCATGACAAACAAGCATTATTCCTTTGTAATATGAGGATGTGATCATTAAACTATCTTAACTCAGCTTTGTGTAAGAATGTATGTGCTTTTGTGTCCATCATCGAAATGCATCTCATGCCTCTCTCCTCAGTCAAGTGCCATTAATGATACATGAGAGTCTCTTTCTTTCTCTCACAAACATGCAACCATACACCTTCTCTCCATGCTGCTGCAGTTCTTTAGGCCCTCTGGGAGCATGAATCAGTGTAAAGTGATACGCCGATAGGAGAACTGACCTGGCTCCACTGCTTGCACACACTGTACCAGTGAAAGCAAAATACTCCGAACACAAAGGTGTTGCTGCCCGGTAATCTGACCTCACACCTTTATCTATTTTAACATCTCAAGTTTATTGTGATCCTAATATTAGTTTAAATGAATCTACCATTAGTATTTTTTTGGATCCAGGTTTCCAATATCTTAATTTGTCATGTATCATGTAACCAGGCTGGAGACGATATAAGACCCACTGATTTGTAATTTTACCAAATTTATGAGAAGGATTTACCATGGCATCATTTTCAAAAATGTATTCAAACCAAGGTATTTGTTTATTATTGGCCCAGTCGTATCATGTATGGGACAGCAAATGTACTGCTGCCTTGTGTTGTCTTGCCATGAGTTTGTGAGTTTATGGGTAAGTTAAATCACAGAGGCCCAAAAGTGGTACCATTAAAGGTCCCATATCGTGCTCATTTTCTGGTTCATGCTTGTATTTTGGGTTTCTAGTAGAACATGTTTACATGCTTTAATGTTCAAAAAACACATCGTTTTTCTCATACTGTCTGTCTGACTATACCTATATTCACCCTCTGTCTGAAACGCTCTGTTTTAGCGCATTTCAACAGAATGGCAACAGAACCGCGTTGCTAGGAAACAGCTTGGGTCCATGTTTACATCCTGTCAGCTGATGTCAGTGTGTGTGTCAGTGTATGTACTCTGTACTGTACCTAAATAATTGTGAACTGGTGATTGTGGGTTCAAATGAAGCCTTTTCATTCATATTTCAAATCTGACTAAAGTAGACTCCGTCATACCGTCTACAACCACCTGTCTCTTGACTTTTCCACCATATTTAATGCCTGCTATGTCTCTTCCTCTATGGGCTAAGGGGTCTGGCGCTGAGCAGCAGGTCAGAACTCCAGCAGGCGCTGGAGAGGAGGATGAGGGTGCAGAGTGACCGGGAGGAGGAGGGACAGAACAGGACTCCTCTGGAGGATGTGCTGCTCAGACGTCAACAGAAACAACTCGAGGTAATACATACATCCTGGGGTTCAGCAATGGCAGAAAATGCTTCATTTCATCTTTTCAAGCAAACTGACACTCATTTTAACTGTCAGGTGAACTGTCTTAAGGGATCAAATTAAACCTGAAAAGAATAGCTGAGAAATAGGGTCAAAGGCCATGGGGAAACTGTAGATAAAATGATACTTGACATATTACAGTGGCCCTCTAAACATAATCAGTATGAGGTGTGCTCACAGTAAGGCAGGCGTCAGAGCACAATGAAAAGGCAAAGTTAAGCAGAGGTTTACTTCACCACTGTCAGGTTAAGTAGTTCCACTGTTTATTATTTGTCTATTCCCAATCCTGGTAAAAAAAAAAATCATAAAAGTGGTGTGAGCATGCTATTGTCGATTTAAATGAAACTTTCAAGGTGTTTTTCAGACACTCTTGTGGACATATCCTGTAAGATTTGTGATCATTGGCCAGACGATTGATGACTTTGGTCTATTTATATGCTAAGCCACGCCCTTTTATTGAAGTTCATTGGTCAATATTTTCAAAACCATGAGATATCAACAAACTTAATGCAACTTTTGATAAGCTTGGTCCAATAATGATAAGCAGAAAATTTGGTAGCAACCAAACCTACGGTTTAGGAGGAGATGTCCAGTTATGACATCGAGGCCAGTTATGGTAGAGTATTGAATGAGCATTGAAAACTAAGAGTAACTGTCTAAACCAGGGGTCAGCAACCTTTACTATCAAAAGAGCCACTTTAGGCAAGAAAATAAATAAAAAAATCTCTCGGGAGCTGCAAAACATTTGAGCATTGTGATGAAGGTAACACAGTTTATAGTCTAAGTATATAGTATATAAGTCTAATGCAGTGAGGGCCAAAGTGCAAATGTACTACGGAGTAATAGGGCCACATTGAGGGAAAAAAATCTGATATTTCGAGAAAAAAGTCAGAAGTTTCCGTGAATAAAGTCATAACTTTACGAGAAAAAAAGAAAATAACACGTAAGATGACTACCTTATAATATTATGACCTTATTCTCATAATACTACGACTTTTTTCTCGTAATATCATGACTTTATTCTCGAAATCTCCGATTTATTTTTTTTTTCCTCAAGGTGGCCCTAATACTCCGTCGTACCGTCGTACCATAGACCTACAACAACGATAGATAAAATTGAAAATGGAAACAAAAAACAGTTATTCATTTCCACAAATTGTTTTTTAAAAATCCACAGGGAGCCACTGGAGAGGGGCTAAAGAGACGCATGTGGCTCCGGAGCCACAGGTTGCAGACCCCTTGTCTACAGAGACCATTCCATGCTCATTATGTGTTTCACAGAATCATACATTTTTTGCCCTTGTCTTGAAGAAATACTTTCTGCCATCTTTACATGAATACGCAGTGCCATTGCTTCTCCTTTTCTCTTGTCAGGGGGAGAAGGAACAAAAGGAAAAGGTACAAGAGGAAGCCCAGTTGATGGAGTTTGTTAGAGTCCGACAAAACCTAAGAAAGATCCACTCAGTGATGCAGAGCAAGACTGCAAACACCTGAAGTGCTATAGAGGAACGCACCCACATTGTAAAATGACACAGTTTATTCGACACCTATTGCCTTTCACATGCAAGAATAACAACAAGGTGCATGCTGAAAGACAATTACTAAAATGGATTTAAGACACAGATTTGTAAATAAACAGTATTCTTTTATAGATATGTAAAGAAATGTATTCTGCCGCTTTGTCAAATATTTGTAAGTGTTGTTGCTTGATATGGTAGTTATTTATCCATAGTATGTTACAGAAAACCAGTATGATCTCGTTTGACTTGTCAATTTTGTTAACATTATTGTAAATAAATGTCAAAGATTTCTTATTGATCCCAGCTAATGAAACTACTGATATTTATTTTTCCCAATTTAAAGGATCTGATAGCAATACCTGGAAATTTATGAACCCATATGAAGTATATTTGGTTGACATACTATTGAGATGTTTTGAAAGTATACTTTAGGTTAGGTGCTTTGTGTATATCTGCAGCTGGAGGCAATGCCCACGGGGGCCTTTAAAAAAAACTACATTAAATATGACTTGATGACAAGATGAATAAAGATGATTTCATATAAAGCATATACTGTTTATACATATATTGTACGGTCAGCTTGTATTAATGGGCATCAGATCATTAGGGGCCCGGCAGCTCAGCTGTCGGTCCCTCTTGTTTTTGTCAATATTCTTCTTCTATTGAAACTGAAGGAATTATTATTTTTCTAAAAATGAATAACATTTTTGAGGCCCTCATGGTGCTCAGAAAGTTGTTAAAGGTCCCATATTATGCTCATTTTAAGGATCATACTTGTATTTTGTGTTTCTACTAGAACATGTTTACATGCTGTAATGTTAAAAAAAACTTTATTTTCTTCATACTGTCAGCCTGAATATGCCTGTATTTACCCTCTGTCTGAAACGCTCCGTTTTAGCGCATTTCGATGTAATTGCAACAGAATTGCAACATAATTGTGTTGCTAGGCAACAGCTTGGGTCCATGTTTACTTCCTGTCAGCTGATGACATTCACATACACTGCAACTAGGAATAAACTGGGACACATTTAGAATGTCTGTTTAAATCTGTGTAAAGGGTCTAAATATTGTATATTTGTGACATCACAAATAGACAGATATCCTGAAAGCTTGTTTCAAATGCAGAGTTTCTGAATACAGGCTGTGTGTATTTCCCTGTGGATTGAGCGTTTTGATACTTTCACAGTATTTAAATTATATAGGACTCAAGTCTGCTTTATAATAAAAAAAAACATGAAAATCTCACTTTTTTATAATATGGGCCCTTTAAACTTTGCACACTCATCACACGTGGTGAAAAATTTGATGTTAGGGGTCTCGGGCAAGCCCCCAGGAAGAGCGCTGGTCGTTGATCCCAATTTTTGTAGTGGCCAAACGGCGGTACTACAATTTCCGTGTCCGTCACGTGATGCCAGTGGGTCCAAAAAGATTTTTTCCCATAGACTTACATTGGAAAAGAGACGTCTGTAACTCTTGAATAGCCCTTCATGCTGTATTGAAGACTTGAACTAGCAAATGAGACCACAATGTTTACAGTGTTTACCGAGGTAATAAATCAAGTGAGAAGCAGGCTCATTTTGTCATAGACTTCTCCCCCAAACTGAATAAGACAAACAAAAAGCTGAAGGGGTTTCAAGATTTGCATACCATGCCCTTTCTCTCAATGTTCATGACTCAACATGTTATGTTATGTTACATGTTTTTACCGCTCATATAGGTCAGGGTTATTACAGGCCACCTGCCAACTCGTCATTTCCATTTTTAGTACAACACAGGGACACAGTGTAAATCAAAAGATTTATTTTGTATTACTTTATGTTCAGACAATCAGAAAATGACAACTCCTTTTCTTTACACTGTCTTCTAAAATCTATTAAGTGATAATACAAACACCTAATGCAAAATATATCTAAGCTAAAAGGTGTCGAGACCTGCATCGTAGTGGTTCTCAGAGCCGACCGAAATGCAGGCAACACAACAGTACTAGATGATGGTTTCGTGAAATGAATCCCGGTAATCCTCTGTTCTGCGTCCCTTTCTCTGCGTTCAGTCTGGAATGCTTCCGCGTGTTTAGTGTTGTTGTTGTGCGGACGCGCTGTCCCGTCTTCAAACGTGTCCTAAGCTACGCAGTGACGGCGGACGTGTACCGATCAAACAGTGTAACATGATAATGAATAAACGTCCCTCCGTCATAGGTTCATTGAAGCTTCCCAGCAAAAAGGGAAATCATCTAATGGAAGCAGGCACGGTTTGAAGCTCTCTTTTTCATTTTTCACAACTACTTCTGTCACTTTCATGTGAACAACGGAGTGCAACATCATGAATGCCTCTGAGGTGACACTGTCTGAAAGTGTGTGTCTCCATTTATTACACGGCTGTGTTGAATGCTCGATTCTGATTGGTTAATCACGGCGTTCTGTGGTCTGTAATTTCTTTATAGCAGACCGTTGCTATGTATAGCAGACCGTTGCTATGAGCGCAGTTCTGATGTCGAACTCTGGCGGACCGTTTTCGTGTCAAATTATTGATTTCTTAAGTAGCCGTGTAATAAGAGGGATAATGTACAGCCAGCGGGTCATTGTTGTGAAAGAAACCCCTTCAGGGCGATGAGAGACCCCTCCGCTTCACGTAAGGGTGCGGCTTCGCCCTGCTGGGGGTTTCTTTCGCAACGACCGGCTCGCTGTACATTATCCCCACTATACTTGTACGAGTATTTCAGACAACAAAGATAAGAGGCCTCTGATATTCAGGGCTCAGTCGGGAGGAGAGTATGACGGCAGGCTTTTCACTTCGCCAACCTACGTGGACATTCAGAACAGAAACCTTTGACTGCAGACGCGGTCGGTCAATATGGTATACAAACTTGTTTGTCTGAAGCAGACCGAGATGTTTAATGTTTGAAAGAGGAGACCCGAGTTGTCATTGGAAGGACAGCAGTGGTAAGGCACCTTGAGGCACTCATCAGTTGAGCAGATATCTCGGTTTAGTGGTGCATACTGCAAATTTGCAACTGATCAAATTACCACAAGCCAATAGACACACCACGATGGGGTGACCCTTTGTGAAACTGTAAGAGGGAAGATGTTCCCTGAGCCAATGGGGTCCAGACGTTGCAGCAAGTGCTCCATTAATTGTTGAAAATATACATATTCATAACAGAAAAAGCCTCACACTGTCTGAAGAGTCTGGAACCAGCAAAGAGTTTGGCATTGTTCTTGATACGTCTGCATCGCTCAGAGCAGGAACATCAATTTGGAATCGTTAGTGATGGTGTTGCTTTCAGGTGTAGTGCTGTACAGTGAATATCCACAGTGCTAAAATGTTGTCTGTACATTCCAACGAGCAACTGTGGAATTCCTTTCGACTCGAGGCCCAGATTTTATAAACGGAGGACACATTCCAGACTGAAGAGGCAGAAGACGTTCGCAGTCGCAGAACAGAACAGATGCAGCGTGAACTGCCAGGCAATGTGGTACTTGTTGCGCTATCATTCCGCTGTGAGCTAACCTCAGTAAAAAAACTATGGCGCTACAAAGTACATGTGCTTGTTCTGACAAAAATAAAACTCTACACAGACATTTTCTCTGCAGTTAGATGGACAGTCACCTGTCTCTTCTCTGAGGTAGTAAATAAGTAGAAATATCATTAAAGGCAAGTATAGAGAACAATGTTTGACTCTGGAATACACCACTAGGACTCGTGTGTACCCCCGGGTCCTTTCAAAGTTGAATTTTGAGCATATTCCCCATCTTTCAACAGTGGTAAAATCTTCCTAACTGTTACAGGTTAAAACTAAATCTAATGATTTTTTTTCAGAAAGATATATGACAAGGTAGAGGTAGAAAAATTTTGACCGAATTATAGTGTCAATGTCTGTCACTAGATAAAGAGTTTAGATTCATAAAATCTACCTTTTATAGTTTCAATCTAATGGCACGAGTAAGAGCCCAAAATAACTAGAAGCAAATACAAATAAAAACAGAAACCCACACTTCTGCGTGTTTGAGGTACAGATCAAATTAATCCTTTTTTTTTTTTTTTTTTTTTTTAGAAATGTCGTTAAGTGCTTAAAACCCAGTCAGGAGATTAGACACTCTTAGAGAGGCACAACAGTAGTATTTTAAGACATTGGTGCAACACTTGGAGGCTGGTTACAATGCTCGTGAGAGAAAGTCCTTCGACGTACAGTTCGTGGAATTAAGGCAGAAAGGGAGAGCGCCATCTGAATATTTCTCTCTCTAAATATCTTCTTTCCAATATCACACATCATCCATCGCTTGCAAACATATCCAGCTGGGAGGGCTCCTCCATCTCCACTACACTTTACCAATTTCATGAAGTGGAGCATCCATTACTGGAAGGCAGCTGGTTTTGGATCCATTGATCTTGACATGCTGCACTGTGACTCTATTAAAAGGAACCTTGAATATCAACAGACCGATACCTCCTCAACTGCTTCCCTGAGCCTCTGCAGCAAAGAGGAGGCAGGGACGAGGGTGGAAGGGGAGGGGACAAGGGGTCATCGTTTAGTCCTAATTACATCAGATACTCTTGAGATCCAACACCACAGCCTTGTGGTGTTGGATCAATACAAATGGTGACATAGTAAAAAGCTAGGAAATGGGTACAAGTGCTCTTGAAATGTTTTATAGAATCGTTGCTGCATTCGATTCAGGAATAAAGTCAGATTCTTTGACCTTTGATTCAGAATTCACCGCAAGGAGGACACAGTGACACCTGCTCAGATCCAGTGGTCCAGTTTGCCCAATTACAATGCTGTTTCCCCAAGTGCTCCAGGTCACATCGCGTAGCTACGGGTTACCACCTTCCATTATGAAATGTATAGAAATGGGGGAGAGGGCTGGATGACCTCTACTTCAGACTCAAATCTAGATAGATCAACATGTTGCAAAGCGCTTTTTGTGTTCCCTTACTATGACAAGGCGAGAAGGCGAGGTGAACTAGAATATGACAGTGACTGTGACAAACATTTTATATCTTCTGGTTCCCACAGGTTCAGAAATGGTTTTGTGGTGAGCTTTCCATCTGCACTGCATGCAGTTGGAACACCTTACAGTCAATAAGAGAGATGCAGACACATAAGTACCAAAAGCCAGGCACATATGGATCAGAAGACCCAGCTGTCTGCATACCCGGGGCCGTGGTTCTATGCTACACAATTGTCGGTCTAGTAACAATTAAGGAGAAGTTCCACAGATTTGTTTTCTTTGACGGGGAAACATTTAATCTATTGTAACGACTGTCAGCTCCACACGCCACTAATTTCACATATTTATCCAGCCTTGATCCAGGACTATAATACTACAGTTCTGGTCGGCAGTTTCCTGGAACATGGACATTCAGTCATTCAGCAGGTCATAAAAATGTTTGTCACTTTACACCCACCTGACACTGAAAACACTGTCTACCACCAGGCATCATCGTTCAGAATTTCCAACATTATTCCCATGATGAATTGCATTAACACCTGAGTGTGGGTTCCGTGGGATGGCTATCAGAGCTAACATCTATCACGCCTAGGAAAAGAGTGCGTTTTTATGTATTTTTACGGGACAGGCAGCAACCCTGAGATCAGTGACCTGGTTAGCACAGCGTCGGCCAATGTACATTACAGAGTTCTCGGTTTGACCTTTTTTTGCACAGCGGATTCGAGGAATTTAAGGTAAATACAACAAACAGCTGCTGCACTGCTTTCTGAGGCCCTGTTCAGACAGAGAGGAGTAAGACACACTGAGGATGCGAGGAGCATCACGGGAGGGGAGAAACAGATCAGTTGTGACTGACGGCAATTCAAAAGTCTGAAGGAATTTCAGTGGTACTAGGGCTGCACGATATTGGAATATTGCAATATTTTGTTTCCTGCGATATGAAAAAAAGTATAATGCATCAATCTGGTGCACTGTGAGAGCAAAATTAAGCACAATTTTGTGCTCTTGTAAACAATTTGTGCTCTACTACTGATTACTTCTTTAATCGTAAAACATTGGTCGAATAGAAATAAATGAGACGGGGTCCGTGTTTCAAAACAGGTCAGGCGGGTTGCCGACATCGCCGCAGACCCCTTGGACTGAGGACAGTCCACCGTGGTTGACAGTCACGCCGGGAGCCCCCATCCCACAACAAGCAGTAAGTCCATTAAACCCGGGAAGCGGCGAGGTACGGGTGAGGACTGCAGCAAAGCTCCCGGTCGGAGCTGCGAACCAACTTTACCCTGGGCCTTTCCAAGCCGACCTACTAGAGCCGGTCGTGGCAGCGCGCCGCTATGGAGGAGGGCCAACCAGCGCCGGGGAGAGGACCCTCCCACAGCGAGCGGCCATCTCTTACCCGCCGAGTTGAACCCCCGGGGCAGATGCGAACACCACTCATTGGGAAGTGTAAAAATATTTTGGAAAAACAATAAAAAGTGAATTACAAAAAAAAAAAAAAATAGTGTAAAATATAAACGGTTCATTATAAAACTGTGGCGGGCCTACCTAGACTGTAAGTAATTCATGAGAAACACTGGATCAGTCATGGAAAATGAGAACCATGGGAGTTTTGCTTTTGCATCAAGCAGCATCGGTCTAGACGTGCTCGATATGGAAAGCGTCTTGAGATAACTTCTGTTATGATTTGACGCCATATAAGAATAAATTGAAATAAATAAATTGAGCAGCAAACAAAAGATGTAGCACGACGCGTTCGAGTTCATTTGCCGACATTAAACATCCAGCAATGTGACTATCGCGCATGCGCACATCGCAGTGTTGATGCTGAGTCGATATATCGTGCAGCTCTAATTGGTACATCCACTGGTTGCCAGTTGCAGTTAATAGGTGATCTGTGCAGTGTCTCAAAAACTTAAAGGAACAGTGTGTAACATTTAGGGGGAACTAAGAATTGTTGTGTTTTTCATTAGCTTAGAATGAGCCCTTCATATCTACATAGGGAGCGGGTCCTCTTCACAGAGTTTCTACGATAGCCCAGAACGGACAAACCAAACACTGAGAGCCTTTTGCGTTTGCCTGAAGGCCACCGACACGCTTGTGAAACAGCATTAAAGTGAGCCGCAGAGTGTGCTACCGCCAGCCACCGTGTGACCTGTGCACTCTGCGGCTCACGTTACCGCATTCTTGGAAAGGGAGGAGTGAGAACTCAGTCAGTTGGTTGCAATCTGCAAACACCTCAATTAGATGCCGCCAAATCCTACACATTGTACCTTTAACCATTTTAAATAATACAGTAAAACACATTACATAGAACATTTTTTTCTAAGTAACACTTCTCTGTCTAAACAGTAACTGTTTGTTCTGGCCAACAAGGTCAGAACATTTTTTAGAAAGTTTTATCCACAGACAGCAGTGGAGCAGCAGCTTCCTGCATTCCGTGTGATTTAGCACGACTTCAACCTTTAAAGGCCCCCGCGACGTTGAAAATGAAACGCAAGTGCATTTAAACCTAGCGATGCTACGTAATATTGCCAAGTAGGTATTTAGCATTAGAGTTTATGTCACCATGCTGATATGACATCAGATAACCACATCTAAAAATCTTCAGGGTTTCCGATGGGGGGAATTCTGGCTTCAAGAGCTGCTCTGTTACATTTTTTTTTTTTTTTTCCAATATACAACATCAGAATTTAAGACTGATGTTACTCTCAAATGCTTTTGCAGTTAAATTGCAGTAACATTGTGTGACATTTTTGATTCACGAGTTGTTCAGTTAACTAATAATAGTAAGTGCAGTCTAGATTTACAGTTATTTTTTTTTAACTGTAACTGTTATTGGCTGCACTTACGGACACTTCAAAAAACTAGGCCAAATTCTAAGGTCTAATTCTGGCAGACAAAAGGTTAAATTTACATCACTTGAAAATAATGGGTGATGATAACATTTGGTTATTACATCAATGGTCATTTCCCATCTGCTGATATACTTGGACACATCAGCAGGTGTAATGCTGGATGACTGGATGGGAAGCTCTACTGCATATTTTAGTGAGTTAACTAGCAGATATCATATACAGACAGCGCTGTTTGCATTCTCAATCTTTTTTTTGTGCACATACTCACTAAATGAAACAGAGTAACACCTACTTTTCTCACTCTGTAAGGCCGTTCATGCTCCAATATTCTTAAATGAAAAAAATATCAAGTCAGCTTCAGTAAGGAAGGGGCGTTCCCTAACACGGTAGCATTTTCCATGACAACTTAAAAACTGGATAACTCTCAGCATTGTGCAGCACCTGTGACGTGTGTTAAGTGCATCCACTGTTGGTAACAGGTCTGACGAAAAAAGAAGTAGTACTCTACTTTGGTTGTAGTGAGACCCATCTACAGTTCCTCAAATGTTCAAGCTTCCTTTTTAAATAATGAGGTAATACTGATGAGGTGATTTGTTGTGTTCAACAAAAAAAAAAAAAAAAAAAAACTAAGATTAGCATCATTAGCACTGACAGGCTAAAGTCACACATTTTGTTTTACAATAAAAGATGTTCTCATGTTTTACCCTTTTCCGTGAAAAAAAAAAAAAAGCATGAGCATGTGTGAAGGCAACGTTTGTGGGGAGACAAGAGCTGCTTACTGCTGAAAGGCCTGGTAGTAGTGAGGTAGGGAGCTGGAAGTGCTCATAGCAGGACTGCTGTATGCCTGAGGTAGCTGGCTGTGGTTATGGGCTCCAGGGCCCTGTGGTACGTGAGCCTGCGGAGGCTGGAAGAAGGTGAAAGGCCCTGGAGCCTGGGAGGACAACCCAGTGGAAGAGGATGGGGGGGAAGTGGTGGTGGTGGCGGGTGGATAGCTCATCACTAACCCTCCCATCCCCATGTGAGGGCTGTAGGGTGGCAGGCTGAAAGGCAAGAAGCCCAGCAGAGGCCCGAGGTCCATGTTAGTGGTGCAGGACAGCTCGGTTGAGGAGATAGCAGGGCTCCTGGACAACAGGTGGGGGTCGCCGCCAGCACCCACGCCGTCACCCAGCACCTCCCTCTGAGGGGAGGCAGAAGTCGAGGTAGAGGAGTTGACTGCACTCAGGTGAGGTGGGGGGGCACTCTGCAGGTCCAGCAGGAAACTGTCCACGTCGGCGCGAGGGTATGAGGTAGATCCGTGCTGATACCTGGCCATGTTGCTGTAGGGCTGCTGCTGCGGAGCCACCGAGGGCTGCAGATGATGGTGGTGGGGGTGAGAAGATTGGGGGGGCATGTGGCGAGCCACGCCTATATTCGAGGACAAGGAGCCCTGCATGAGGCCGTGAGGGTGGCCCATCCCGGGGACGGGATTGGCCATGGGGTAGGAGTTGTACATGTCCCTGGAGAACGTCTCCATGGGCTCCTTGGAGACGGAGCCCATATCAGACGCCACGGGGCTGGGCTCCTCCTTCACCGGGCACTGGGTGGCAGGGGCCGGCGTAGCCACGGGCGTGCTGGGAGTACAGGGTGGCATCAACCCCGACTCCTGGGCGTGGCTCTTCTTCAAATGGCGGGTCAGGTGGTCTCTGCGTCCAAAGCGCTGTGCGCAGCGCGGGCACAAGAAGTCGCGGCGCCCGGTGTGCACCACAGCGTGACGGCGTACATCCTTACGGGTGTAAAAGCGCCGGTCGCATCGCTCGCATGAGTACTTCCTCTCTCTCACTGGCACAGTAGCGGTTGAGTTGCCCTCTGATGGTGGAGGCCTGTCGATATGGCTGCCCAGGTGCTCCAGCAGGGAAGGCGCCCCCTCTGGACAAGGCAGGCCCGCCGTAGCACTGTGGGCTGCTACCAGGTGGCGTCTGTAACCAAGCTGGGTGTTGTACTGCTTGCCACACTCCTGGCAGTGGAAGAGCTGCCTGGTGCCTGGGTGGCTCTCCTGCAGCTGGCTCTTCAGATGGTCCTGCTGGTGAAACATGGTCTAACAGAAGGAACAGTACTGGCTCTGCTGCTGCACAGGGACTCTGGCCAAGAGCCTGAGCAGACACAGACAAGACTCATGAGGATCCTCCAGAGAGCTGACCATCAGCCTACAGACCTCTGGTTCGTTTTGTTAACTTAGAGTGCTAGAATTAATGCTAAGTGCTGTTTGTTGACTGTTTGATGGTCTCTTGTGGCAATGACTAGTGGTCTGTCCTGCCTTACTGGGGCAAGCCTGTGTCCAGCACTTGGTTTCTGTGACAGCAGCTGCCATAGCAACCCCAAAAGGGCTGCGGTGATGAGGAGCCGTGGAAGCTCTGACTGGGTCTGTGTGTTTCTTGAGAAGAGCTCTTGTGTTGGCCCGCAGTCTATTTTAGTATTCAGCAGCCCTGAACGCCACAGTCACAGCAGCTGAATCCGAGGCAGCGCGACATCTTTACAGACCTGCAAAACAGAAAAAAAAGTGTCACTTTGTGCAAATGATAACTTTGGGCTTAATAGCGCAGGGTCCGTGAAAAGTTTGTTAGATTCATTCATTTAAATCATCATGATATAATTTATATATTTCTTTTTACTAAAGGCTTCATAGTCTAACAAATAATGTTTGAATTTTGAAATCTACAGTATAATAGTTCATAGATTACGTTCTAATCTAACAAATCTATAACTCTTCGAATCTGAAAATATGTTTAGTATGCATCTAATATCTTTCTAATACATTTCTCTTGTGGGGGTCCCCAATGTGCTCTCTATCTTGTAAGGGGTCCTTGGCTGAAAAAAGATTGAGAACCTCTGCTGTAGTATTCTATTCAATTTATAAGCACATCTCTGGTAAACACCAGATTTAAAGTGGTGCTTATGTGTGATTGTTTGTGGAGAAACTCAGTTTTACAGACCTTTCGGTTAAATCAACTAACCGATTAGTCGAAAAAAAATGGTATGAGTGTTAGTCGACTAAGAATTTCTTTGGTCGAGGACAGCCAGAATGATTTTATAAATTAATAGTGCAGCGGCTAATCACGATAACCGTGCATTTTGTGAGAAGAGCATGACATTTCTATCATAGTTGGTGCATACTGTAAGGTTTATTTTCAGATGTGGCGGTAAGTCAGATTTGACCTCTGAGGACCGTGAGAGGTCAAATCCAAGATGGCTGCCAGTCCTCCAGGTCTAATGTTCAAACGTGTTTAATTTTGGAACCAAACAGTGTAGAAAAACCATTTAAGGTGTCGTTTACAACAAAGTTGGGGACACTCATTCATTTGGTGATAAATTTGAGATCACCAGAATTCAAGGAAACGCATTTAGGTCCTGGTAAATATTTACCAAAAAATAAGCAATCAGTTGAAATTTGCAAATAAACACCCAGTGGTGTCACAGTGGTGATATTAGTTATTTAGCTTGTTAGTGTACAGTATGTGCTTGTGGCAGATGTGGCACAGTTATGTATTGTGTATTATGTCCATGCTTCGACTAGCTGGGTATAGATTGAGTCTTACCGGTAAATAAATCCTGGATATTGACATGTAGCTTATGGGCCCGCCTTACCAATGATATCAACCAATCATCTGCTAGACAAATGATGTCATAGTAACGCATCCTGACACCCGAGCAGGACACTGCAGTCAAACCACCAGGCATCAGCAAAACCGACCGATCAAGTCATCATCTTGTGATAAGTTATTTCCCAAAATGTTGGTAATCATTTTAGATTCAGATGAAAAGGTAGTAGTGTTGCCACAATACCGGAATTTCTATCGACATTCGATACTATTTTCGATACCACAGGGAAGAATCGACACAACATTGAATGCATCAAATTTTTGATTTTTATGAAAAGATAAATATAACAACGCTATAACACGACAACAACGACTTCTCTTCTCTTGGCTAGTGACAGAGAACAGCAGAATGACTATTGTAAACATTAACAATTATTAAAACATCATCTTTAATGCGCTAACACCAATGTGCTGTCCTCTCCTGGTACACAATGTCTCCACCTAGTGTTGACTTTGAGTTCTGACCCCTGTGATATTGCTGTAGTTGGTCAGTGTGGAGTGTTGAAGCAGCTTTAAGTTAGCAATGTGAAGTCAGCACCGTGGAAAGGAACTAATAGCTGCTGAATCTGCAGCTATTAGTTCATTTCCACACAGCACAGGAAAAGAGTGTCTCTAAGAATGAGCACACATGTTTTATGTTAAGCAGTAAAATAAATCGTTTGTGAAGACAATATTATCGCGACTGCGATGCTAAATTCCACAATAATGATAATTCCATTATGTGTTAGCATTGAGCTAACGGACTAAGCGCTAGTGATTTGCCACATGGTTGTAGCAGTCATGCCAGCTATGTTAAGAGTTATTTTGGCATTATGCTGCCAAACTAAACACCAATGTTCAGAGAGGGTGGAATAACCATAACAAAATCCACAAATTATTATATTCGATTGGAGCGACTGAGACAAGAACTGTGAGTGAGTGAGAGGAGGCAGGCTATGCTGTAGCGGTGTGGTGTGCGTGTGCGCCAACTCGCCGTGGGACAGAAGAGAGAGCAGAAAGCGCAGCTGGTACCCATGCATCGATACTGCGGAATATGAGTATTGAAACCGTTTCAAATATTCAGTACTGATATGTATCGATAAATCAATCTTTTTTTACACTAAAAAGGTTGATATTTATTATATATAATTATGGTGTTTAATTTTGTAAAAATGTATCATAACGCATAGAGATAATGTTTGCAAGTAAAGAGTTAGCTAACGTAGCCAGCTAGTTATCTAGCTCATAGAGTTGGCTATGTACTGAAGCTAGTCAACAAAATAACGATAGCTAGCTAATTGCTGTAGTTATCCACCTCACTTAAAGCTACGCTCAGTAACATTAATAAAAATAGCCTTTTGTCATATTTACTCAATCTGTCACTATATCCTGACATGAGGGCATATAAATCTCTGGATGCCTATAGTTAACTATCCTTCAGTAAAGTCAGTCAAAAAGAGAGTTGTACAATATCGGCTTAGCGTTTCAGAGATGGAGAGAAAGGCTTGCTAATTTTTAGCCTTCTGCTAACTGCAGCCATGAGCCATTGGCTGCAGTTTAACAGAAGGCTAAATCTTAGCAACATTTACTCTCCATCTCTGAAACGTTTCGCTGATATTGTAGCTCGCTAGAGCCTTCAATCACAGTTTGTCATCTCAAATGTATGCGTTATCTCGATTCTGGCACGCAACGACACAGCAAGATGACATTTTTGATGTGTAACTTCAGCCCACTGCTAGTGTTTACCTCCAGTCTTTCCATTATTTTGCCTCCAGCTAACACTGTGACGTAATCATGACGTTGATGCAAAAAGGGTCAATACTCAAGGCACTTCCTGCATGCCTATGGCATTTTACACTGCATGATTTAGCCTAACGGCTAGCTAGTTACTTTTTCTTAAATTATAGCTCTTCTACTCTTGCTTGGTTTATTTGTTGAACTTCAGCCTACATGTTCAACATTGTTGAATCAGAGCCGGTGATATTAGTAGCGAGAGCTAGCTGACTGCTAAGTGCCGACTCTCAGCTCTGCGCACACAAGCTCCGCCTCCACCCTCGGTGACACAGCGATCAGAGGAGAGAAGGAAAAAAAAAAAAAGAGACGAGAGAAACAAAACATATTTTTGTACATTACAGCAAACTTGTAGTGCAGAGGGATAACGAGCCGACCCTCGTTAACCGATTATTAACTGACAAGATTAGTGCATTGCATGCAGCGGTGCTGTGGTTGTAGTGCCTAACAAGCCGACCGGCTGCAACAATAAGCCGATGCACAAACAGGTAAAATCCATCATATATCGCCTGCTGCAGTGTATGAGCAAAACAGACAACGGAGTCCCCAGTTAACCCGTCCTGGAGACTTAGCAGCCACGATGCTGCGTGTATTGTCATGGACACATGCAGCCACTTTCCCAGTAAGTCTCCAGGCTTAATGACGGAGTCCACCTTCTCTTCCCCTCTTTGTCTCTCTCTCAAGCATTCTCTCGTCTCTGTAATTGTCTCAGTCTGAAATCCAAAAGTCAAAAAGTCAAAAAGTATTGAAGAAACATAGATTTAATCATTCTTTTTATCATCAGTTTGTTTCGCATTTACACAGCCAGGGCTGTTAACATTGACACCTGTGACCGGTAAGTCAACGACAGTCAGCATCCTGTTTCTCACGCTTTTGCTTGCACTACCGACACACACCAGACTGACTGTAATTGACAGGCATCATGTTGATTAACGTTAGCAACGTTAGCCAGCTAAAACCTCAATATCACTAAATATTTAGTAGTGTTAGCTTACCAAACAAAGGTCAAAGGCACAGCCAATATTAATACTAGTGTTAACTTTTCCTGCTTCAGCCTCCCAACCGTGTGGAAGATCAGGGGAGACACCGGAGTTTTGGTCTCCTGGGCCGGAGTCGATAACGTTACTCGCTCTGGAGTTAAGCCCCCTCACTTCACTCAGCAGCAGGGAAACATACATATTTCTGCACAATTTGCAACTTCCACTGTACATTCCCTTGATATTCTCAAAGCTGAACTAACTCTTCTGCGCGCTCATTTTCTCACATACTCACCGCCGCTCTCTCTCTTTTGCTTCACCACTCACTTCCCACGTGCACACACACACTCTTCGCACTGGCTCTGCGGAGAGTTAGCGGACTCCATTTCTAACCAAAAGTTAGCAATGGCTAAGGCACTTGCGAGCGCGCATGACGTCACATCCGTTGGATTTTCCCAAAAAAAACATTCACACATGTAAAACTTACATACAGTCCCTTTAAACTTTTGTATAAGATTATATTTAAGTTGTCTAGGCAACCTATCTTACAATATTAGGCTATTTAATATGCCATTATTTAATTTATTTATTTATTTGGCATATTTCCCAATGGACATTTTGGCCATTGATCGTTTAATCTGCAAAAAGCCGGCATATGCCGGCTAACGTAAACCATGTCTGGGGGTGGTCTCCGTAATTTACCCATTAACCATTGTATGTTGTACAAAGATACTGTTCCTACATAAAGGGCCACAAACAAAACACTTAACGCATTTCTGTGTATGTTAGGAAGTTGACTCCCCGCCGGGACTAATCATCTGGGATTTATGTATTTTTAAGATGTTTTTTAAACAAAAATGTGTTATACAGGTAGCAAACTCCTTCAAGGAACAACTCAGTGCGTAGGTTGTGTGCTTAACATTAGTGAGTGTTGGTGTGTGCGGTCGAGAGAGAGACAGACAGAGAGAGAGAGAGAGACAGAAAAGGCACACATGTTTATTTACGAGACGAGACAGGTTTCCGTCAGCAAGGTGGCCAGTAACATTAGCGGGTGTGTATGTGTGTGACTGACTGTGAATATGAAGTTAACAGTAACGTTATAGCTGTGAATGTAGCAATGCAGTGTGTACAATTAGGCTGTCTATTAATAAATGCTACAACTCCCAGAGCTAGTGTTTGGAAGTTAAACAGGTCATAATTCCCACTCTAATATCTATTTTATATTGCTGTAAAAATATCTCCTTCAAACAACGGGATTTATTCAAGTTTATCTCCAAAAACTTAATTTTACAAGATTTGATCATGATCATAGCGTTATAATTTACCTTCGCCTAATGCTCATTTTTACTGAGCAGAGATTGAACCTTAATGTAACCCAATGGAACACTGGTTAATGTTAGCTGTTAGGTGCCTTATTTACATGGGTGAAGTTTGCCTTCAGGGATTCCCACACAAAGCCCTTTCTGAAAGGTTTAGGAAACAAACCCACTTGGTTTGGTTTAGGAAAAGATCATGGTTTGGGTTAAAATATACCCGTTCTGGAAGAAAGTCCTGAAGGCAAACTTCTCCCATGTGCAGACTGTGCTGCCCACCAGCTGCTAACAGCTAACGTTAACTAGCCCTCCCTCTGCCGATGTCATCACAGATTTGTTGTTCACAATGTAGCTTCCCCCTATGGGTGCATTGGTAAATAGTCACTTCGAGCGCCAGAGCGCACTGTGGCACAAACTGAACCGTTGAAATTCAGAGCGCTGTTGGAATGTAACGTTACCGTTCAGTTATTCAGAGCACCTCACTCTCGGAGCAGTGGCGCGTACTCTGGGCACTCAAATGAAAGCATTAATGCTGATCTCCCAATCGCATATTTTTACTGAATATCGGGGCCCTAATAAAGATCACATTTATTTTTCACTTGCCCAATCGGACAACTATATGAGGCATTCCACTTGCCCTAACACAGACTTTACTTGCCCCTGGTAATGTCAAGCCCTGAATTTTATGAATTGTTATTTATTATTAAAATAATAAATCGTACACCAGCACCTACTGATGCTATCATGTCAATATGGACCAAATCTCTGCAGAATGTTTCCAGCACCTTGTTGAATCTATGCCACAAAGAATTAAGGCAGTTCTGAAGGCCAACCCGGAAGTAGCAAAGCGTACCTAATACATTGGCCAATGAGTGTATATATACATATATACTTTTTAAAAACACCTCACAAATATATAGTCTCATCTTTAGAAAAGGCTCAGTAATTTCCTAAAACAGCTGGTCACTGTAGTTTTTAAATCAAACATTATTCAAACAGAGGGAAATTGTGCATATTGTGCACTTATTGTGCAGTACGGTGTATGTGGAATTGAGTCAAAATAAACTACAGTGGCACAGAGGAATAAGATATATCAGGTTTTCAACACAGAACAATACTTGTTAGTGGATACATTCTTTGCTGGTTTGGCTCTGCACATGGCATTTCTTGACAAGAAGAAAAATATTAATAATATCACCAGACTAATCCTACAACCTAACTACATTTTTTAGAAGAAAGCAATGCATTATTTACCAAAGTACCTGACAACTGTAGCAGTCCATTTGGTGTTTTTGAGTACTGTAATTCTCTTTGTTACAAACTTGTGATTTGGGGTTATAGATATGAAATTGAATTGACGGACAAACTAAGTTCATAAATGAAATATGTTGCCTACTCATTCTCACTGTGCAATTTTGTTAGTAGTCTGTTTATTGTCAATACTGTATATACTGCTCCAAATTTGTATACTTCCTTCTATTTAATGGTTCATATTTTGTTACACTTTGTTTAGCTCTTTTTTTTCTACTGTATTAACTGATGCATCTTGTTTTTTTGCACTATCCCCTTTGCTGCTGTACACTGCAAATGTCCCCACTGTGGGACTAATAAAGGAATATCTTATCTTATTTTTAGAAGAAAGCAATGCATTATTTACAAAAGTACCTGACAACTGTAGCAGTCCATTTGGTGTTTTGAGTACTGTAATTCCCTTTGTTACAAACTTGTGATTTGGTACTATAGATATGAAATTGAATTGACGGGCAAACTAAGTTCGTAAATGAAATATGTTGCCCATTTCAAACTACTCAAGGGTGTACATCCAGTCAGGGAATGAAATTAGCACATGCCAAATACAGGGTAAATGTTGGCTGTGGCAGGGGAAAATTTCAGGTCACCTGCCACCATGGTAGATATTAAGAAATATTAGTTTAAAAAAGTAATTCCTAAATTAGAAATAGTCAGGGATTAAGGTTACATGATCCATATTTCTATTTTCTGTTACCACTGACTCAGTGTTTACTAGGGGTGGATGGAAATATTGAGTATTGCAATATTATGCTTTGTGATACTGTATTAATTCTCAAAAACCCTGTATTGAATCTAATTAATAGTTTACATGCAAAGATTAACTCAGGAAATACTTTACTTTATTTGCAAAGATATGCAAATGCAGATTCTACTATGCTGAGTGCATAAAAAAGTTAACTTCTTTATGCATATAGCAGTGTCATTTATACTATGATAGTTTTCCTAAAATTAGATTTTTTTTTTAAATCGCAATATATTGCCTTACCTATAGTACCGCAATATATTACATCGTAACCCCTGTATCGTGATATGTATCTTATCGCCAGATTCTTGCCAATACACAGTCCTAGTGTTTACGATTCTAATGCATAGATTTCAGAAGTGGCAGACAAAACAATTGTGTGGCTAGTAGAAATGTTCAGTGACCTGCCACAGTGGCACCTGAGGAAAAAACTTAATTTTAGACCCTGCATCCAGTATTTAGACCTGCCATTATCTGGACCACTTCTTGCTTCACTTCAGCATGATGCCTTCACTTATGACATGTGTTGTAAAAACCTTTATTAATTCACCTAAGTATGGTTCATTTTTCTATTGTAGTGCCACCACTTTCACTCAAATAGAGAATTTAAACACATTTGCCAGCAGCTAATGTGTTGATAAAAGGACTAAATGTGCATGCAGAGTTATAATGTGATGGGAGCTGGTAGTGCCATCTTGTGGGTCCCCTGTATGGAGCTGCCATAAAGCTTTAATCCACACACCTTCTCTGCTTAAGCCCTCTCCTTTACGGTAAACTAAAATGCTTGTCTCGTTGGAACCAAATGAAGAGGGGAGAAACTTTCTCCCAGGCTGCAAAGAGCTTGAATGAAACGGTGAAATGGTCGCTGTCGTTATAGTGAGTGTGGTGGGACGGGGTCATTACCGGACCGGGGCTAAATGTGACTGCTAGCCTGGCTGCAGGCACTGTTCACTAAAATTAGGCGGCGGAGGAGAAATTAGGTTTGGTGTTTGGAGGTTTGAGTGTATATTACGATAGATATATGTCGAGGGAACCCACTGACTAGTGTTAGTAGGGCTGTGGACGGAGTTATAGAGTCAGTCGAACCAGCATGCTGGTTAAAAACACAAAAGATGAGCGCTTCACTAAGTTGTACCGGAGTTTGTGTGACGGGAGCTAACTCCTAACTCCTGTGTGTTTGCTCGAGCTCCGTTAAACTCCGGTTCAGAGTCAACAGACACGGACACGACGATAACTCACCGATTGAGCCTCGGTCCAGCTCTCCGTCCAGCCTCCGTTCCGGCTCCATATGGACATTTTGTGAACAAGTTTTAAAGATGTTTGTTATAGTCCGGGCCTGGACTGCTGGGCGCCGCGCTGGAAGCCATGCATTGTGGGAGAGTGACGTCACACCACCCCGGGCTCAGAGGGAACTCTAGCAGGAACCAGATCCATCCACATCCACACACACACTCACTCACATCCACACACACACACACACACACACACACACACAGACACACACACTCACTCACTCACTCACTCACACACACAGACACTCACCAATAATAATAATAATAATACCAATATCAATAATTTGACACGTATATGCAAGTCCAAAAGAGCTTGCCACATGAAAAATAATAATTGTATTTGTATCAAGCCCAAAGCACAAAGTGAATACAATGAAACATAAATAATTAAATAAAAAACAATAGAATAGGTAAATAAAGAAACAAGCATATACATATTCATACAATTACTCATGCACATACATACACATCAGCACACAAGCATACAAAAGACTAAAATTCAGCTGATTGGAAAAGCCATTCTATAAAAGTGAGTTTTATGACTGGATTTAAAAATCGTGACAGAGTCAGCTGATCTGATGCTCAGTGGAAGACTGTTCCAGAGTCGGGGAGCCAGTACTGCAAAAACACGATCACCTCCGGTGCCAGGTCATTCAGAGCTTTACATGTGATTAAAAGCACTTTAAAATCAATTCTAAAAGAGACTGGCAGCCAATGTAGAGAGGCCAGAATTGGTGTGATGTGAGAGCATCGTTTGGTTTTGGTCAGTAGTCTAGCTGCAGAGTTCTGAACTATTTGGAGCTGCTCTGTTGCTCGATTGTTTAAGCAGGTATACAAGGCATTGTATAATGTTAAAACTGAATGCTTAAATAAAACAATGCTGAAACAATATGTATATTTTATGAGATGGTAGGATCCAGAAAGCTGTGAAATCACCTGTAGTGCCTATGCAGTATTTGTATGTCTCCTTCTCACAACAGTGATTAATAAGGCTCTACATCTGTGCCTTTATCATTAGCTGATGAAATAACTGTGGGGGAAAATATTCGGTCTCTGTTTTTGAAAGGTGTTGCACAAAATGAATAATTCCAATGTTCACCCTTCAAACAGTACCTCAGATAATAGAGAAACTTCACTGGCACAAACTGTATTTTCTGTAATGAACATTCATGAAAACTGACTGATTTCTAAATTCGAGAAGGATTTACGTAAATATGCCTATATATATCTATATATATAGATATATATATTATATTAAAATAATAATTTACTTTATTTTATTTACTGTATACTGCATTTACGAAAGTCAACGATTACAAAGTGCTTTACAAAAAACAAACATAAAACAATAAAGCACACAAAACAAATCCAGTAAACTGTGAACAATGTAAATCTTATAGCGAGAACGAAATGAGGTAATAGGACTAATAAAATACCAATGGGGCAATATGTTTTCTTTTATATGTTTTTTGTATTGAGTCTGAATTGTTTTCTGATTTCTTTGTAAGAATATCAAAGTATGATGGATTCAGTATCTCTAAAAATCTAAACGGAAAGGATTGTGGTTATTCCTGAGGTGGTGGAAGCAAGATTGGATAACCTTCCTGCTATGAAATTCAAAATTGAGGCTGTAATCAAACTTCACACCTGGGTGTCTGACAGAATTCCTTACATGTTTGGTCAGTGTAGCAAGAATATCACAGGGGTCAATGTTCCTCATGTACCCAGACTTATCCTGCCAGCGGACACATCAAGGTCCAGATGGGTTGGAGATATTATACATAATTGACTGAACTTTTCCCCACTGTCACAATTCTGCAAACATATATTTTAATAAAGATAATACTGGGGGAAAAAGATCTATGTAAATGTGTAGGTATGCACATGCTTGCAGGCTTATTTTCTCAAATTTGAAACATTTATTTTAGGTTTCACACTTTGCACAAGTGCAGATATCTGTTTTATATTCAACCTGACTGCTCTGCAGGAAGCCTTCATTTTTAAATGACAAGCCCTGTTTTCCTGCTCTTTAGATGTATAACTGTCTCTACTGAATAAGTACACTGAATAAATAGACTGAAACTTAGAATTACTTTCAGCATCCATTAATCGGTTAATTGGTCTAACAATTGTGAGAAAATATTAAAAAAAACAAAAATACCCATCACAATTTCCCAAATCCCAAGGAGATGTTATCAAATTACAAAATTGTTTCAGAATGATTCTTTGTCAATCCACTAACCAACTAATTAACTAATGGTGTTCAGCTACGTGAACTGGCTATATCCCATGAGTTGATGGATTCCATTTGTTATAGGATCAATTGACCTAAGATACAAAAAGTGATATATTTCTCATTGAGCATGAAAGTTCATTCTTGATGGAAATAGCTGTTGACATTCAAATGCATTTCAGAACCTTCATCAATGGATAGAATTTGCTCGTTACCAAAAGTAGGGTCTAAGATTTAATTTTTAAGTTTTTTTTTTAAGTTTTAGCATATCACCAAGACCTAGTTCAGATTAAATATTGTGTGAAAGCATTATAACGTTATTGATACCAAGTCACTGAGTCAAAAATACAATAATAGCCTATTAGTTTGTTGATGTTTCACATTCTTAAAGGGTCAGCAGCGAGTAGTAGGGTAAGGTGCATCCTTCAGCCAGAGGACTGTGTACACACACTGCCCCGCTGAAATACTCTCATGCAACATCCTTGCTGGAAATCAAGGCTTGACTAAAAAAAGGCCTTGTCTACCTGCCACTGTGGCTGGTGGACTCCAAAATCTGCCAGCCACTACAATAGATTACCATTGATTTTTTTTGGCTGGTGACGGGGAAGCAAATCTAGCAACCATTTGCATATTTTACCAGCATTTGTCTAGTGGTGGCTGGTGCTAATTTCCAACCCTGGATAATAAGATAAGATAAGATAAGATAAGATAAGATGAACCTTTATTAATCCCCGCAGGGAAATTCAGGTGTCAAAGCAGCAACATCAGCAAACATCAGCAAAAACAGTGTGAAACACAGGAGAGGTACAGGTATACAAAAATTATAAAAACAATAATAGAGATATAAAAGATACAGAGTGAATGGGTGAACATAGTGTGTACAGTCCGTCAATAAATAAATGTAGTATGTACAATAAATAAATGTAATATGTACATATGTGCAGTCTATAAAGTGGTATATAGGATGTACAGTGTAAAGTAAGTGACAATAGTGTAAGTGAGAATAGTGTAAAGTAAGTGGGAATATATAAGATTCAAGAGTTTTATTTGCCATTTGCACCTAAGTACATTGGAATTCTGAGCAGTTTACACCAAGTCAGCTTTAAGAAAAGAAAAAAGGTAGAAAAGGCACAAGGTAATTATAGTACAAAATAAGTAGCACATTCAACTCAACACAATAAATAAATAAATTATTAAAATATAAAACGCCCTCAGTGTAGTCAATAAATAAACTAAACTACCCTCTGCATAGGAACGATACCCCCAGAATACAAATATACAGTATATATATATATGCTCCATGACCATGTTAAAAGAACTTGTAACTCTCAAAATATTAAAAAAAAAAAAGAAATAATTAATATATTTCAGACAATTACACAGTGGAAGGCAGTGCAATATGCAGCATTACAGTCCACATTACAGTAATATCTGTGTGTTGGTGGAGGATGGAAGGCTCAATCCAAACAAAGACATAAAATGATTATTTGTATGCAGCATCTGTTCAAAATGTACTATGTGCATGCATGCAGGGGAGGGGGCTGGAGGTTGTTTTGTTGCATTCCTGCGGAGGGTTTGACCTTTGACCTGGTTGTTGCATTCCTTCCAAAGAGGCTTGTCCTGCAGCACCAGCCAGCCAGCAGCTCTGCACTCACTACCACTGATCCTGTGCTACAGAGAGACGATGTGTGTTGAGCTAGTTTAAAACGAGGCACTGGAAACAACAAGAACGAGGATTATTATCAGACACTAGCGGACACCATAGATAGCATCGTTTCGAGGCATAAAAAGGGACGTCTTGTTCTGGGTCTACACAGTTCACCTAGGACGGAGCTAGTTAGCCATTTTTGCTAAGCAGCTAGCTGAACCGCCATCGCATTGAGGTTTGCTTTGTAGACACCCAGCAGGACAGGACAGCCGCAGAGACACACCAGCAGCACCAGCAGAGGAAATGAAGGACAAACAAAAGAGAAAGAAGGAGCGGACCTGGGCTGAGGCAGCTCGCATGGTAAAACACTTTATCTAGCAGCTGCATGGACATTATGTGTGAATAGATGTGCAGTGATGGATCCAGGTGTGTTTGTTGTGTTCATTCTCCTCACGACCACTGCCTCTACTATCAGCTAGCTGGTAGCAGAGCTAGAAGCAGGTTGTGTTTGGATTAAATGTACCTGCAGGGCACATTTTATTCTACATGTGCTGCATGTCTTGTCTGGCTGTTGACACATAAAGAGCGACGTAACGCAGCATGCTAACGCTGGCTAGCATGCTAACAGCCACCTCCTCCTGTTTGGAGCTCTTTGTTTGCTAGGCTAGCAGTTAGCTAGCTAGCTAGCACTACGCTAATTACCATGTTAGCAACCTGAGTATACAACAAGAAACTACACACGTTTCTGCACTTAATGTGAACAAAAGTAGTCAGTAAAACGTGACCTCGTTAAAGGTATAATGTTAATGTAAAGGCTAACTTGTAGCAGGCTATTAGCGTTAGCTCATTATGCTGATATACCGTTATAACAGCTAAGAGCTAATGTTAGCCACTAGCTAGCTCAGCTGTATTGTTAGTACAGATGGTGCATGGGGATGGGGCAGGGAAATAATACAGAAATGCTGTTAATGTTAGTTAAAGCAACCAGGATCTGTCTCAAGATCAACGAGAAGCAACTGGATATTTAGGAAATAGGTGTGACGTTTAACACTAGTAAACTGGTGGGATTATTTTCACAGGAAGTGAACTTTATTATATATACTGTGTATTTAATTAATTAAAAACCACACGGACAACCGTGCAGTTGGGTACATGTGGCATGAGTACATTTAGGATTGTGCAGAATTGTGATCAGGTGTGGTTTTCCTTAGTGTTTAGTGTTTATCCCCAGTGTGAGGGCAATGGGTCCACTAGCTACTTGGGTCTGTTTTGGCCAGATAGGCCCCATGCTTTCTACTCAGTACAGCTGGTATAAGAAGAGAAAGACATTCACTGTCTCTCAGCTCTCAGTGTACAATTACATCAATTCCAAAAACATGAAGGTGCTGCATGTTATGAAAAAATCAGTGCTATTCACTCCTATTTTTGAACAGAGAAGGTCAAATAAAGGAATTATTTTTGAAAGCACATCCGTATTTTATACTGAGTGCAGATGAAGTAAGTATATGAGAAGGATTCAGTTTCATGGTCCTTTTTCATATTCCTCATGGTGGTCTCACATTTATTAGGTGCACCAATAAAATCTTAAGTGCAATCCAGTACAAAGCTCAGCTGCATATTCTGCTTTTATGAAGCTTATAGTGGTGGGATTAGTTCCACAGGAAGTGAACTTTAATATATACTGTATATTTAGTTAATTAAAAAGCACACGGACAACCGTGCAGTTGGGTACATGTGGCATGAGTACATTTAGGATTATGTAGAATTGTGATCAGGTGTGGTTTTCCTTAGTGTTTATCCCCAGTGTGAGGGCAATGGGTCCACTAGCTACTTGGGTCTGTTTTGGCCAGATAGGCCCCATGCTTTCTACTACAGCACAGCTTGTATAAGAAGAGAAAGACATTCACTGTCTCTCAGCAGTGTACAATTACATAAATTCCAAATCATGAAGGTGCTACATATTATGAAATCAGTGCTATTCACTCCTATTTTTTGAAAAGAGAAGGTCACATAAAGGAATTATTGATTATTTTTTAAAACACATCCGTATTTCATACTGACTGCAGATGAAGTATATGAGAAGGATTCAGCTTCATGGTCCTTTTTCATATTCCTCATAGTGGTCTCACATTTATTAGGTACACCAATAAAATCTTAAATGCAATCCAGTAAAAAAGCTCAGCTGCATATTCTGCTTTTATGAAGTTTATAGTGGTGGGATTATTTCCACAGGAAGTGAACTTTAATATATACTGTGTATTTAATTAATTAAAAACCACACTGACAACCGTGCAGTTGGGTACATGTGGCATGAGTAAATTTAGGATTGTGTAGAATTGTGATCAGGTGTGGTTTTCCTTAGTGTTTAGTGTTTATCCCCAGTATGAGGGCAATAGGTCCACTAGCTTGGGTCTGTTTTGGCCAGATAGGCCCCATGCTTTCTACTCAGTACAGCTGGTATAAGAAGAGAAAGACATTCACTGTCTCTCTGTACATAAATTCCACAACATGAAGGTGCTGCATACTATGAAATCAGTGCTATTCACTCCTTTTTTTTGAACAGAGAAGGTCAAATAAAGGAATTATTTTTGAAAGCACATCCGTATTTTATACCGACTGCAGATGAAGTATGTGAGAAGGATTCAGTTTCATGGTCCTTTTTCATATTCCTCATAGTAGTCTCACCCTCATTAGGTACACTAATACAATCTTGAGTGCAATCCAGTGCTTTGTACTGGATTGCACTTAGCCACATATTCTGCTTTTATGAAGCTTATAGTGGTCAATTTTTGTTAACGCTTTGAGAGAGAAATTTGTCTTTGATATTTTTCACTGTTTGTAAATAGGGTGGGCTAAACATTAGTTCACCTCAATGCATGTGGGAGTTGCCATAGCCAATGTTCAAGTGCCACACCCCATGCACTGTAGTAAGGGCTAGGTGATATGGCCTAAAAATACAATCTCAGCTTTTTTCCCACCACATCCGATTTACTTTTTTCTTAGAAACAAACCGGGCCTACAAAACACTAGGGCTCTCTCACGCCTAATGTACGTATATGCACGCTTACACACACGCACAGGAAAAGAGATGGAGAGAACCTCCTTCTCGTTGCCGCGCGACAAGGCCGAAGCGATACCCTTGGCGTGGCGCAAAGCTCTAAATCGCCACCGAGCGCTGCGCTCAAAGTTCAGATTATTTCAACTTTGACCTCAGTTGTCAATGACCTTTCAAAGCGCAACCAATCAGAACAGCTGCAACTATTGTTGTTCCCTAGAAGCAGTGAATACCGTTCCTTGCGCTCTTTTTGGGAAGATATTTTACCTACATTGCGCTGAGTGAAAAGCAAATCTCTTATCATGTGAAGGCAGCTTCAGTCCCCTCTCACCCTTCACTCACTCAGTTAGTCGATTATCAAAATAGTTGGCAATTAATTTAATAGTTGACAACTAATCGATTAATTGTTTCAGCTCTATAACAATCCACTTTTTTCAGTTATAATCTGATTCCAATACCTGAACTTTGATACCTGCTGATATTGATACCGATATCAGAGCTGTTTTTGCATACAATTTTGCATTAAACTTAAATGTATTCCAAAGCGATTGATTTGAACGGTAGGTTAAGTAGGCTTCACATATAAACAGGTGGAGCAGTGCAAATTGACCCTATGCTAAGTACTAGCGTAGCATCGGCCAGCTCTGATCAGGGTCCGACAAATATAGAGAGGCAAAGTCACTCCCTTTCCGGTGGACCCCATGGGACAATATTACAGAAAAAATATGTACATTAGTTAACGACGAGAGACAAATATTTTCTTGATCCCGTTTGAATTGGATAATATTTCTCTCTCGCCGTTTACTACTGTTCATATTTTTTCTGAAAGAAGGTCCCAAAGTGGTCTACTGGAAGGGCCGGGACTACGTCTCTCTATAAGGCTGTACTCCATAGACTCTCATGCAATCGTTTCCGATTTTCTTCATTTTCAGGCTGGTTTTGTGGATTTCGAGCTAGTCATGGTTAAACGTTGTGCCTGGGGAGAGGTTGGAAGGAGATATACGTTTTTATAAACGTTGGATGAGGTTCACTCATATTTGTCAAGATGAATCCCAATTAGTATATGACTGTATGAAAACAATATGCAAGATAAGCATATCGTTTGTTTTCATGAACGGCAGAATGGTGCGTTGCTTTAAAGGTTGCGGCCGCAAGGGATGGTCCAGTTTAACCTATACTAAAGGAGATGAGAAGAAAGCAAGTATTGAATCACCTTTCCTTAGCATTTAGAGAATTCAATCAGCTCTTATCATGGCTGCCACTTAGATACTTGCGGGTCATTTCACTCTAATAGGAACCTTCCTAAGCAAAAATACTTTTCAACTGCAGCCCCTGACAGAGTACGCCAGGCAGACACAGAGCTGACAACCTTGCTGCTAAACTAAATGATGCGGTGCAGACTTTTACTGGGAAAGTGGCTGCATGTGTCCACGACAATGCACGCAGCACTCTGGCAGCTACGGTAACTCTCTCGGACGGGTGAACTGGGGACTCAGTTGTCTGTTTTGCACAAACACTGCAGCTGGCGATAAATGATGGGTTTAACCTGTTGGTGCATCGGCTTATCGTTGCAGTTGGGTGGCTTGTTTGGCACTTCAACCACATCACCTCTGAATGCAAGGCACTAATCTTTTCGGTTTATGAGTGTCGGCTATCGGTCCGTATTTTTTTTTTTTTTTTATAATTAGCATTCCTAATCTGTTGACAAGAAAGATGGCTGGAAAAGGCTTTCCTTTCATTTGCATGGAATGGGCAGAAACAAAAGCGTACGGGTAAATGATGGATAAATACAAAAAGATGAATTAGTCATTGATGACATATTATTTTAACTTATCAAAAATTCACTTGATGTTCAAGAACTGATTTAAATTTTCACTCAAGTTTATTTTCTATTTAAAATATGTCCTGCTCGCTACATACAGTATGTTGGTTGTTTGCGACTGTAGCTCAGGAAATAGGGCGGGTCACCCACTAATCGGAAGATTGGCGGTTCAGTCAGTGAGTGGTCGGAAGACTAGAAAGGCGCTATATAAAGGCAAGTCCATTTACCATCCATTAACATGTGTATACATTTTCAACGTTCAAATATCAACCTCAAAAATTCAGCATGAACCTGGGGACTTTTAGTTCCCGGAAATACTTTTCCGGGAACTAAAAGGTTCCTTCAGCCCACTGTTGTCTGCGTTTCTACCATGGTCTAAAGACCTGTGAAAATTAGGCAAATTATTCCGCTGATGTATGAAAAAGCAACATAGGACGAGGGCTGCCGGTGGTCACAGCAGTGAACACACTGCAGCCTGCAGTTCAGCGTGTCCGCCCGCTTCATCTAAAAAAAACTTGCTGGAAAAAAAGCGTTTTGTCTCACTGTGACGATATTTGTTGCTGCCTATATTTACTGATGCACGTTGGATGTATTGAATGAAATGCAGGCAAATGAAGGATGCAAATGAATCTAAGAGCGTCTGTCTCCACAGTAAATTGTCTGTTGAGTGTTTGATGATTATTTAGTTGTGCTTTAGAATGTAACCACTGTGAAACAATCAGAGGAGGCCAACAGCAGAGCCTAACTTTACCTTCAATGTTACCAGACACAGATAAATGCCCTCCCCTCATCCTAAAATGGTCCTAAATCGAGTACTTCCTTTTTTATGAATGAAGTGGTACACGAGTTGGTGTGTGTGCGCGTTTGTATTTTACCAATCAGCGACAGTCATCCCTGCAAACTCCAACCTGAAAGTTCCGGTACTTTCCGAAAGTACTACCCCCCCGAGCAGGGTTTTTTTGGGGGGGGTAAAAAAGCCCCGTAAAATGTCCCCAGAACTTAATTTAGACCCTGGTCCCTACGGCTGAAACACAATGAGTTCCTCAAAAGGTTCTTAGTTCCGGGGGAAAGTTCTTGCGGTAGGAATGGGGCTTAAGCTGGGCTCTAATCAGAATTGTGAATCTTTGTGCGTTTTGTGTTTCAGAAATGAAAAACCTGCTGACCTTACTCCTTGCTCCAGCTGCTTCTCTCTCTCTCTCTCCCTCTCTTTCTCCCTCTCTTTCTCTTTCTCTTTCTCTTTCTCTCTCTCTCTCTCTCTCTCTCTCTCTCTCTCTCTCTCTCTCTCTCTCTAACAAGCACTTGCTTCTGCTGATATTGTTATTGTCAAACTCTGCTGTAAAGACTAGCCTAGATGTTAGTCTATAACTATACCAGCTTGCTTTATATGCTTTTAATAGCCCTAATAAATAATGGGGAAAAAAAATAATTTTGTCTGTTTTGGCAATGTATCGCTTCTTTAAAATAGCTCTAAGACCATTTTTGAGTTGGTCGATGATGTTAAATCACTAGGAGAAAGGGGAGTTGCTCTCGGGTCTAGATAGATCTTGATATGCCATGTGTTCAGGGTTATTTCTTAACATCTTAGCAGTGCAGAAGTAGTCATCAATCTGTGTGGTTAACAACAATGTGGATGTTTTCCAGGTTTTGGAGAACTTCTCTGATGCACCCATGACTCCCAAACAAATCCTCCACGTCATCCAGACCAAGGGGCTGAAGGAAATGCGGTCAGACACAAACACACACTGACACACTGACACACACACACACACACACACACACACACACACACACACACACACACACACACACACACACACACACACACACACAGCTGCTACTGTTACAAAAAAAAGTTGTTCTCTTGAACGTGACTGCATTAACTGATGTTAGGAAATAAAAAGCGCAGTGACACTGTGGCTCATTAGGCGTTTGTCCATTGTTCAATTCAGAGTAGATCATTGCATTTGAATATGGCTTGTTGATTATCTTTTGTATTTGCCTATTATTTAGCAGCATACACATCAACTGAACACGTTAATCAGTGTGGCTATAACAGAGTTTTTTTTAATTTTATTTCCTTCTATATGGACCCCTTGGCCTGCTGCTGGCCTAAACAGGAGGTAAGACCTTTAATTGCATACACTAATCACTTCTCTTCTGTAACCAAACACTTGTCCTGTTCTTCATGCTCTTTCATATTCTCTAAGGCCTGTGTTTGCTCTTGGCGCATTGTGTTTTCATGGTAAAGGCAAACACAATGCGCCCAATACTGTAATTATGGAAAACATCAGTCATCATTTCACCTTAACAATACATGCAATATTATGTTGTTGTGCCCAGCTCTGTTGATGTTTTGAAACAATTCAAATGTGAACTTTTAATGAATTTCAAGGCGTCAACTTGAGCTGGGAGGGAATCTTTGGACTTCGGGGGAAAATTGGGAGCCGCAAAAGAACACAATTAGGTGTACGCCTGGGCATGGTGAATTTATTTGACTGATTTGTCAATTGGCAGGAAGATGGCAGGGAGCACTGGTGTCCCCCTGTCAATCCAAAGTAATGCCTATTTTTAAGTTGCTAACAATGATACGGTACCAAAGAAAATCCACTCCAAATGAAGGAGGAGCTGGTAAAAGGTGTTGTTGATAAGAGCAAAGCTGAAAGCATCATAAATACTCCATATACACCCATTTTCATACTTACTCATTAATATTTTCAGTCCCTTAACTATTTGTAAACAACGTTATGCACATCCAATGATCACACACGAGCATTAATCTGACTGAATTGTGTCATAAAAGGGATAAATTGATCACAGCAACAGAACTGCCAGACTTGTTTGCAAAGTGAGTGGACATGCACCCCCTGAACAAATCAAGTCAAGTCAAACTTTATTTGTATAGCACGTTTAAAAACAACCGCAGTTGACCAAAGCGCTGAACATGTACATAATAAAAATGAATGCAAAACAAACATCAATAAGAACAGAGCAAAAGCAATAACCATAATGTGCACATAACAGAACAGAAATATAGAGTGATATTTTGGTTTTAGCTGAGGCGTGTCGCCTCACTGTGTTGATCAATGCTCATTCATGTCTATGTAGACTGAACGCGAGCAACAGGGCGCTGACTTTCGTTGACTTAACGGCCACAGGTGCCACTGTTAACAAGCAGTTTCTGATTCTTACATAGAGTCCCTTTTTAAAGGGATGGATACCAAAATATAAATGGTGTTACAAAATCTCTCACAGTTGACTTATTGTCTCACAGTGTGCAG
This sequence comes from Sebastiscus tertius, assembly GCA_916701665.1. Classification (NCBI taxonomy): domain Eukaryota; kingdom Metazoa; phylum Chordata; class Actinopteri; order Perciformes; family Sebastidae; genus Sebastiscus; species Sebastiscus tertius. Next base: position 15,783 of record CAKAOH010036951.1, on the reverse strand, counting down.
TGTATCGTCATATCGCCCAACCATAGCTGTCATCATCGGGTAGCACTAGTACGTCTTCAGATTTCAATTTGTCTTTATGTCTTTAGTCCATTGTGTTCAGTCACGTGAGTTGGAACTAACCGTAATTGTGTGTGTGTGTGTACACAGTGGTACAGCCCCTTTGGCCTGCCTGGTCACCATGCTGCACTCCCAGGTGAGGGGAGACCGAGTCAAGAACAGCATCTTCTTCAAGCTGCCTGGACGGATGAGCCTGTTCACTCTCAAGGTACACAGACACAGTCCTCTTCACTCTCAACGCCTCACCACTCTGCTGCTAAATGTCCTTTATGTAAGATTACATCACCATCATTATTGGTGTCAGCAGAAAGTTGCTCCAAAAAGTTGCATTTGGGAATTTTTTTTTTTGAGACAGTTACTCAAGATAGTACACAAGTTGCATAGTGAGTATCTGTTAAGAATTTGTTCACAGTGGCATATCCACCTTATTCCCAGCCCCCATGATGCCTTGCGTGAATTGTGGGTGTAACTTCCGTCGTGTCGTGTCACTGAACCGGAACTGGCGTTTTCCATGGTAACAGTATGCTAATCGTCTCTCCTAGAGCGATTGTATTAATAAATCTAGTAAAACATGTGTGAACACCACCTATTGCACCTCAAACAGGATAATGTTATCATAGCTCTGCCTTCTACTATGGAGGGATGGGAGGACGACATGAAAAAGTGGTCTTTGGAACTGCTCTTTAAAGCCCAACTAACGTACACTAACTATATTCTGTACACTAATGATGTTCCGTACAGATGACATTTTTCCGCCAATCGCTGAATAAATACTTCTAGATCGTGCATAACATTTATATGCGTGTCATCCTCAGTTCCCCCTCTTTCATTCCCAACCAAGCCAGAGACCTCCACCATTAGTTCCTGTGAGATTTCAGTCAGTTTGTGAGGTGCGCCCACAGCACCTGGAAGGGAAGCTCCAGTCCCGACTGCAGTTTGAGAGGGGAGATGACTAGAGCAGCGAAAATGTACATTTCAACTCAATTTATGCTACTCACAGTACTGTAGTCTGTATGAAATGATTATTATGCTATCACAAGTTGTTCAATATATTACCCTTTGTTGAATAAATGCTTTAAAATGTGCATTTTTAACATCAATGGTGCGCACTGACTGCTTGGCACTGCAGCAGCAACTCTGTCAACACAGACGCTGTTTGCATGCAATCCTGCGCCTAATATTGATGTAGTATAGCAGTGTTATTTAATAAAAGATCAATAAAGTTAACATTTATGACATCAATTGAATATTGTGACATTTAAAATGTTCTTTAATCGCTGTTGAAATCATGTTATGCGCTCTGTACGGAACACCGTTAAAGCTTAATGATCTTTCCTACACAGGCGGAGGCGTTACTTTTCCCCACTTTTCTCAAAAACTCTTTGTTCAAAAGACATCAGTTAAAGTGCAGACTGTCTAATGGATATTCCCCCCGGAGAATGAGCACACAAACAAGCTTGTCTGGCTCTTAACAACAGAGGCGTAACCTCCGCTACCTCACCGGAAGTTACGCCCACAATCATTTCTACAGCTGAGAATAAGGTGAATAATCCAGTCAGTATGGACACCAAGGGAAATCAGCATTGATAGGTGGCTATAACTGCTAATAGGGATATATACACCACAACGTTACCCAATCTGTAAAATCCCATATTATTTTGAATACTTCAATGTAGCAGCAAATTTGACGCATGACCACAAAATCATTTAATAATGGAAAACCTTCTGATGTGCGTCACACATGCAGACAACACTGTTTTTCTTCACATTCTGTAGAAGAACGCCCTCCAGTGGACAAAAACCACATCGGAGTCGGAGACACCAACAGAGGCGGCCGGCAGCACCACCGCCCCGGCTTCCAGCAGCGGCACAACTGCAGGAGGGGCGGTGGTGTCCTCCGTCGGCCCCAATGAGGCCGCTGAGCAGGAAAGCTGTGACTCCACTGAGACCACCGCCGCTGCCAGCGGAGACAATGACGGTAACACGACACCACACACCAGAGACCTCTCATTACACACACCTGAGGCCTCTCCAATAAGGGTTTTTTCCATAACGGTGGGGTAGTCGCCCCAAGCCGTGCCCTGAAACAACTCTTTGTCAAAAATGATCTTTAATTTACTCATTTATTGTAGAAACATTGAGTTCAATCATTCCTTAAGCCTCAAACTTCCTTTCCGCAGACAGCTGCGGACGTGTTCCAGTCTCGCGGACGTGCACTCGGCTCCATTCATACTACTGTAGGGTTCACCAATGGGTCCATGCATGTGCATTTCCCGATCCACACCCCATTCCAGTTGGTTGAGTTCAACGCCATTTGGCTGTCTTTGTGTTCCTTCAAAGACGAATTGTGTCTTTTAATTTTAGACGTGTACCCTCACGGACGTGAGCGGATGATGATATTTACGTCACACAGACCAAAGTGGACCTTCGGGGACGCGGAAGGTTTGAATTGGCCTTTAGGTTGAAGGGGTTCTTTGTTAGACTGCTGCTTCGAATCAGAGGCTTTGCCGAAGGCATGGTGCAATCATCATAAAGGTTCAGCTAAACAACTGTGAATTTAGCTTTGTTAATATAAGCCAAAACACTAGGAAAGGAACTTCAGCTCAGATGGAAGCTGCTCGTTTATGAACTCTGCTAAGATAAAGAAGATAAAAAATATGAGATACTTGTCGCTGCAGTGTTTGTCGGAGTCAAAGTTGGGATGTAACGTTCCTGACACACCAAGCCATTGGTCGGCCATCAGACAGTTTGCTGTCTGGCATGAAACTAAGTGGTGAGTGATAGTGGTGTCAAAATGGTCGGCAAATGTTGCTTTGTTTCATGTACGTATCATAACAAACAGCTTGTATATCCACAGTCCTCGGTCCTCCGGTTTCCTTTTTTGAATGATGAATACAGACTATCGCGACCTGCTCGTGTGGAGAGTTATTTCATCTCACGCAGGCGCAGAACATCCGTCCTAACTGGCCGTCGGCAGTAGTCTTTGCGGTGTGATTGGGTGCAACTTGTCGGCCAAAACAAAGGCGACGTGAGGCAACGCTACAGGCGGCCTTCGTTGCTGCTAGTTCTGATGTTGCGTTGGTGTGTCCCCAGCTTAAAGATGAGTTTCAGGAAGAGCAGCATGTGTCTTTTCTTAGTTAATATCTTGCAGTGATTTTGCTATATACACGTCCTGCAACACATTAAAATCTGAAAGAATGCAGTAAACTCACCATCGACGTGTCCAGGGGACACTCATTATTTGTCCCCCTGATAACCAGAGGTGCCAGATTCATTTCAGAAGTGATGTGTGTGTGTCACCAACACTGTCTGCTCTGAGCACATCCACTGTCACGCACTCTCTGTCGCTCAACCACACACTCGCTACGCACACATTAAACTACTCTTAAGCCTCAGACGTATTTTCCGCATCCGTGATTTCCCGATCCACACTCCGAGGTTCAAGGTTCTTTAGTAGTCATTTGTGAATTCTAGCAAAGAAGTCATTGGCAGTGAAAATCTTAGATCTAGATCCTCCTAATCTAAGACATAAAGTAGTGCAGTTACAATATAGTTTAAATATAAACATAAGTAAATTAGGGCTGTCAATCGATTCAAATATTTAATCGCATGATTGTCCATAGTTAATTGCGATTAATTAATTAAGCCAATTAATCACACATTTTTTATCAGTTTAAAATATACCTTAAAGGGAGATTTGTCAGGTATTTAATACTCATATCGACATAGGAGTGGGCAAATATGCTGCTTTATGCAAATGTATGTATATATATTTATTATTGGAAATCAATTAGCAACACAAACAATCACAAATATCATACAGAAACCCCCACAGGTACTGCATTTAGCTTAACAAAATATGCTCAAATCATAACATGGCAAACTCTGACTTAACTGTGACTTAGCCCAAACTGCATGTGATTATCATAAAGTGGGCATGTCTGTAAAGGGGAGACTCGTGGGTACCCATAGAACCCATTTTCATTCACATATCTTTAGGTCAGAGGTCAAGGGACCCCTTTGAAAATGGCCATGCCAGATTTTCCTCGCCAAAATTTAGCTTAAGTTTGGAGCGTTATTTAACCTGCTTTGTGACAAGCTAGTAGGACATTGGTTGGTACCGATGGATTCCTTATCTTTTGTAGTTTCATATAATGCCAGTATCTTCACTTTAGCAAAAAAGCTATTTTATTGGGGACCCCTAAAGTTTCCCTGGGACCCACTCAAATGACCATATGTGGGTCCTGGGGACTCTTTACATTGAAAACCAAATCAACATCACTGGTCACGTCAAAGTTTAATGTTGTTTGCTGTTAAATGCTGCCAACAGCACGAGGTGCGTCAGCCACTGAGTGCAGTTGTAAATGTGTTTTTCTCTGACCTGAAGCTTCGGTGGATGAGAGCTCGTCCAGCGCCTCCTGCTCCACGGAACCGCCACCTCCCATTAACCAGCCCCAGACCCGCCTCAGCAGGGCAGCAGGACAGCAGGGACGCATAGACGCGCAGCAGACCCAACATGCTCAACACACTCAGACCAGACTGAGCCGCTCAAGACAGGTCAGCACCAATGTGTGAAAGCCACTGACTGTTTACGTTGGAAATTACAACATGTGTTCAGTAGTCAAGGATTTGAATTCTACAGTGTCATTTGGCACACCGTTTTAGAGTTGGATGTGAAAAGTGTAGCTCTTGACAAGTTAAAGAGATTAGCCATGTGTCTCCTGTCATGCCATGTGTTGACGTGATCTGTAGAAGGACAGTGCTGCCTGATATACTGACTGTAGAACTGTCTACTGTGTCCACCTGTCCATCCCACATTTTGTGTCGCTACAGTCAGGGAGGCAGAGGAAGAAAGCAGTGATGATGCCTCGTGTTGTCCTCACCCCTCTTAAAGTGAATGGAGAGCACGTTCCCTCAGGTAAGAACCACTCTTTTGTCCTGAGAACATTAACAACACACCAGTAATGAAAGCAAGAATTTAGAATGCTGAACAGCCGCAACGTTATCCTAATTATTAAACACAACTGGCAGAAAGAATAGGAATAGGAATAAGATGAAAAGCATCATTTTAAAATCTATCTATCTGAATGCAAGATATCCTGTAAAAATGCCAAAGATGGGCCAGGAAAGGAAATAGCTTTAGCATCATTTTGAGCGGCTTAGATAAACGTGTGTTTTTTTGTTTTTTTTGCTGTGGCAGGGCCCATGAAGAGGAGTCGGGGAGGGGTGGATGTAGACTTCGAAACACCAGGTTCCATCCTGGTCAACACCAACATCAGAGCCCTCATCAATGTGCGGACCTTCTCAGCCTTCCCCACACACTCGCAGCAGCAGCTGCTGCAGTTGCTGCCAGAGGTGGACCGACAGGTACATTGTGATCCTGTCCTTCTAGTTTATCCCTAGATTTTATGTCTGTAGTGATGCTGCATACACGAATACAACTTTCACACATATCATTAGAAATGAGAAACAAATTAGTTATTTGATGCTATTAAAAGGGGTGAGACGTCATGATTGACAGCTGTGATTGACAGCTGCTCTGAGTGCAGTAGTCTCGAAGCCGGAGGCTCTGGAATTATACGAGAGGGGAGATGTAATTTTAACTTTCCATAACTGTTACGAGTCTGTGTAATAGAATATGTGTCAATTGGATCACAAACGTACTTATAGAGACATCAGTATTCGGCTCCTGATCAACTTGGGCGGTGTGTTGGCGGGACCTCAATATTGCGACTCCAGCCCCCCAGATCACTGCTGCCCACACTCGGGCTCCAAATGAATTGTAAATCTCAAGATGGCAGCCCCTGTATCCAGGTTATTTTGGCTTCACTTTTGTACAGTGGGAGGAAGTGGAGATGGGTCGTCCATCTTTATATGCAGTCTGTGTGTGTGACTGACAGAATGCCGACCTGCAATCTGAATTTTTAGACAATGCAACGATTACTACAGTACAACAGAAACATCTACATTTTATTATTTTTATACCCCCGCGACAACCTAGTCGGGGGTATATAGCGCTCCACTTTCCCTTTTTGGGGTTTAGAAGTCTAGGGTGCCCAACATTTTTTATATTTTGGCCAATGACATGATTTCTTTCGACTTCAATTTCGTTTCCGGAGCAGAACTCGAAAACTATTTAACTTGGGAACTTCAAATTTGGTATGATGGTTGACAGTGTGTTCTAGTTGTGCCTTTTGGGGGTTAGAAGTCCAGGGTGCCTAAAGTTTTTCTAAAAGGGCAAAACCTTTGGCCCTACTTTAGTAGTGGTCAAGCAGTGAGCGGGGGTATGTGAGCCATGCTCACTTTTGCCTTGTATTTTAAGTGACAAGGAAAAATATATTTGCATGCTGCACAAATGTCAGCAGTCAGTGTGGAGATGGATATAAGACAAACTGAACTAGTGTGCAATTTAGGGCAAGTTTCAATATGCTAGCCCAGTTGTTTGTTGTATTTTTGAATCCTGTAATTGATATTTTGTGAAGCCGAGTTCAGACACACACACACACACACACACACACACACACACACGGTGTGTTTAGTCATTTTTAGGGTCAATGTGATGCCACTCTATTCCTTGAGGTGTATTATTGTTTTACTACTATTTGTGCATTGTGTCCTCTCTCGTGCAGATTGGACCAGATGGTATGGCCAGACTGAGTAGCTCGGCTCTCAACAATGAGTTCTTCACCCATGCCTCCCAGAGCTGGAAAGAGAGGCTGGCGGAGGGTAAGTGATTGGTCAATCATGGAGAAGCTGCCAGGATTTAAATATTCACATTAGATGAAACTGTGCTGATGGAGGTAGTGATAGCAGAAGCAAGAGCTAATCTAAAGGTTGTTATGAACAAGGAGAAGAAATCATAAATGCCTGCAGAGACAACAAGCAGGAGTGTGCTCCAGTATTCTTTAAGTGGTGTGAATGAAAAGGATTCCATACAATGTTAAAAACACTTCTACATGATATTGGTGAGTCAGCCCATACAGGGACCTGATTCAGGGAATGTCTTGACTTCATACTGCTGACGGTAGCACTGTCCTGGAATATTACTACAACTGAACAGCAGCTGCTTTATTTTAACAAGTGAAGGGCAGCTAAGTCAGATTTATACCCCAAATTATACTGGTTTATACGCTTCAAAAAGTTCAGTTGTGGAGCTATACTCTTTTTTTTTTTTTTAAACCTTCGTATGTGTTTGACACATTTAGGTGAGTTCACCCACGAGATGCAGGTGCGTTTCCGGCAAGAAATGGAGAAAGAGAAGAAGGTAGAGGCGTGGAAGGAAAAGTTTTTTGAAGAGTACCATGGGCAAAAGTAAGAGCCAACCCATTTCATTCAAGTCTGAATTCACTGTTCGCACAACAGCGATATTAGTTTTTCTGTCATGTTTGGGGTGGTTCCCTTTTTAAGGGATTTATTTATTAGTTGACTGATCATTCTAGTGCAAGTATCAATAGTATTATTTAGAAAAAGCCCCGATGTAGGGCTGGGCGATATGGTGAAAATCAAATATGTTTTTTTTTTAGATATTGTAGGGTTGACTTATTGGTGCTTTACCAAATATTTAGGCGATGAGATTTTTGATAAATAATCATCAGTAATGTGGCTTTAATGACTAATAATAGAACAGTCTGGTAAGTTCAGGGAATTGCATCACTTTACTGTAATGCAGCCTTTAAAACCGTTAAAAGACAACACTTGTGCCATATTACGATATCCAAAATCTAAGACGATATCTAGTCTCATATCATGATATATATATATTGCCCAGCCCTACCTCGATGGACAGTAGATATTCATTTTTGACCGCATGTTTAAAGCCGTTTGTGTCATCTCCTTTGCCGTCCTCCATGTAGTTTAGACAACTCGAGCATGACCGTCATCAGTTAAGACCACTAAGATGTTAAATGTCAGTGTTCCCACAGTGCGCTAAATCGTAGTTTGTGTACCCGTAGGTCTGGCCTGACACAAGAAGAGTCTCTGAAGCTTACCATGAGCGAAGCAAGCGAAGCCGCAGCCAGTGTGCTGGACAGTGACGTGGCCGTGGTGGCAACCGGTGCCCCCAAGAGACGCAGCGTGGGTCGGCGGAGGAGAGACGGCAGGATGAGGAGACGCACGCGGGCCGACCTGCGCCGGAGGGCCCGCCGGACCCTCTGCAAGGCCACTCCTCCGGCCCTGCAGTCTCCAGAAGCAGCCGAGGCCAGTGCCGTGCTGGACGCCCCGGCAGTTTCTATCGGCTCGCCCATGTCCGACAACACCGTCGTTCAAGGCGAGGTGGTGCTGCAGGCTGAGTGCGGTGTGGAGCTCCCGGCAGAGAGTACCTCCATCGAGCCAAAGCCCTCTCCCACTCCAGAGCCAGTCACATTGCCAGCCTCCACTCCTACTCGTACTCGTACTCCCACTCCGACTCCTACTCCGACTCCTACTCTGACTCCTACTCCTACTCGTACTCCTACACCCACTCCCACTCCCACTCCTACTCCGACTCCCAGCCCAAGCCCCAGCCCAGCCTCCACCAGCGCAAACGAAGAGCCCGAAGCTGCGGCCCGCCTGCTCCCAGAGGAGGCTGCACCTGTACTGGCTTCCACCTCCTCACCTTCCTCTTCCTCCTCCTCCTCTTCTTCTTCGTCTGCCTCCTCGCCTGTCTCCTCGCCCTCCTCGCCTTCCGACAGACAGGGACCTTTCGCCGCAGGTCTGGACTCTTCTTCGTCCTCCTCGGCGTCCTCCAGTGCCGCGGTCGCCGCCGATCCCCTGGATGACACCGCCTCCGTGGTCACCTCCGTCACAGGGGGCACCGCCACCAGCAGCCGTGAGAGTAGCCCCTCAGCCAGCCCAGCCACCACCCCCGTTTCCAGCGCTCAGCTCAAGGAGCAGAAGAGAAGGCCAGATGAGACCCAGGCCTTCTCCAGCTTCCCCGAAAAGCGGCCGCGGCTTGACGACCGTCAGTCCTTTCGTACCACAATTGACAGTGTCCGTTCAGAAAAGCCGCAGCCGACAACGGAAGAGCCCAAGGTGCCGCCTATCCGGGTAAGACTTTCTGCACGAAAATGATTTGCCTGTTTAGCAATGACTTGTTGTCCAAGTAAAGTTTGACTCGCTGTCTCTTTATGTCTCTGTCCCAGATCCAACTGTCCAGAATCAAACCTCCCTGGGTCAAAGGTCACCCCACCTACCAGATCTGTCCCCGGATCGTGCCCCCCGGCGAGGGCTCGCGGCGGTCGGGGACGGGGGGCGCGCGCACCCTGGCGGACATCAAAGCCCGTGCCCAGCAAGCCCGGGCCCAGCGCGAGGCCGCTGCTGCTGTTGCAGCCACTGGCGAAGGGACAGGGCCGACCGGCGCCAGGCTGCGGCATGCTACTGGGCTACCGGATAGCAGCAGTGGACGACGAGCGCGAGAGCACCCAGGACCCATCGAGCCCGGAGGAGGAGGAGGAGGAGGAGGAGGAGGAGGAGGAAGTGGAAGAAGGGGAGGTGGTGGGATGGAGGAGCAGGGATCGTCTTCAGGCTCTAATTCGTCTGGAACACAACTACAGCTTCTCAATGTAGAGCCTACGCCCCAGCCGTCCCCATCCCTGTCCACTACCTCAACTTCCATGTCCTTGGAGACCCCACAGACCCCAAGCCCTCCTCGAGAGGAGGCAGCTGGGGGGCTGGATGCTGGAGAGGAAGTAGAAGCAACATCTGCCAGTGCCCAGAGTTCCTCCAATCGGCTCACAGACAAGGCAGCTGACTCGCCCTCTCCAAAGCCCGAGGTGCCCGAGTCTGCTAACGCCCCCTCGGAGATGGCTGACCAGGGTTGTGAAAAACCCTCACTGGCCCCAACCTCCATCCCAGATTCCCTTCCTAGGTTTGGGGCTCAGGGTGTGGATGTTATTCAGACGCTGGCCAGCTCCCGCCAGCCCAAAGAGCAGGTACAAGGGAAGGAGTCTGGGCTGGGTGGAGTTATCCAGCACGGATCCCACCACGTGGATCCCCAGGAGGTGTTCTCTCACTCGGCTGCAGAGAGACGGCGAACGGGCGCGTCCTCTCCCCAACAAGTGGACTCTTCTAGCGGAGAGAAAGAAGACGAGGCCGGGACACATAGCGACTCCACGGAAACGGCTTCAGACTGTGAGAATGACCTCCAGGAGGATGAGCAGCAGCAGCCTGACCGAGACTGGTGCCCCCAAGTGAGCATCCAGAGAAACGGCCAGCTGGTCATCTGCAGCCCTCCTCCTCAGAACCAGCAGCCGGTCATCCAAGCCCATGTGTCCAACCGCCAAGGTCAGACCGTCATTCAGCCTTGTTTCCCCAACGGCCTGCCTCACCCTCAGCACAGTGGCCCCCATTCCCAGGACCACCAGTCTCTGCCCACAGCCCACCCGCAGGGGCTGAGGGACACCAACGTTGTGGTCAAAATGGAGCCTGGCGATGATTGTAGAGCCTCCAGACAGAGCTCTACTGAAGAGGAGTGTCGTGGAGGTTTAAAGCACTCTGTTACTCACCCAACTGCTGCCTCCAAGAGACTGGCCAGCTCAGTCAGACCAGTGTCCAGTGTGGAGGCCAATAACCCTTTGGTCACTCAGCTACTACAGGGCAGTCTGGCCCTGGAGAAAGTTCTACCCTCTCACTCTGCCAACAGGCTGGAGATCAGCCGATTGCCAGGACCCCAATCCAGACCGCCAGTGGCAAGGACCCCAGGGCCTCGTAACAGGCCTGAGATCTCAGCCCAGTCTCCTAGCCCAGAACTGGCCTCTCAGATCCACAACAAGTCTCCGACAGGTCACCCGGTCTCCTGTCTGATGGAGGCCCCAGCTGCGTCACAGTATCAGTCTCAGCAGGCCCCCGGGGCTGTCCCGGTCATCACCTCTCTGCCACCCTCCTCATCCTCCTCCAGAAGTAAGTCAGACCTTAGCTCTCAGACCACTGTGGAGTCCGCATTTCTAAAAGACTCTCATCACGGTCCTCAGCCCTCGCAAGGGGTCACTCCAGACAGGCCCCAGCCGGCCCGCCAGACCATGCGTAATGGCCCCTCTCCTAACCACGCAGACCCCTGCCCCACAGAGGTGGTGCCTACTATTCAGATCAACTGGCGGCCCCCACAGTGTCAGCTCCCTCACTCTTACCAACTGCAGCTGTCTCCTGCACCCACTGTAAAGAATGAAATCAACGCGCGCTCCTCTTGCCAGGCTCTTGCCAAATCATCCCCCATCAAACTCACGAGTGTTACCAAAAAGGAGCCCGGGAGCTCTGTGGACGGCTACCTAAGCGGAGGGGCGATGGAGGGACTCCTGAACATGGAGATGACTTTAGCCAGGATGGCAAAGAAGGAGCACGGCAAATCTGCCTACTCCTCCGGCTCTCCCTCCTCCTCCTCCTCCCCTTCCCCCTCCTCCGCCTCTGTCCTCCCCTTTCAGCTGTACGGGAAGCTCCCCAAGCACGGCGGCGTCGGAGGAGTAAGCTACACGGCCAACGTGTCACTGATGGACAATGGCGGTTTCACCCGGAGCATGGCGGACAGCGTGCTCCACCTGCGCCCCCGCTTGGCTTCCGGCCAGACCACCCTCAGCATCCAGGCCTTTACTGACAGTACGGCCGAGGAGGTGGCGCTCAAGTGCTCGTGCCGCCTCAAAGCCATGATCATGTGCCAAGGCTGCGGTGCCTTCTGCCATGACGATTGCATCGGGCCCTCCAAACTGTGCGTGTCATGTCTGGTGGTCAGATAGTATGTTGAAGCCCCTGTCGCTTCAGAACTGCTGTCTGTACAGTATCGGCAGCAGGACGGGGGGGGTGGGGTGGCTCCGGGGTGTACAGAAGCCTGATTAGGGTTGAGCACACAGGAGGAGCCTGACGGGCAAGATTTGCTTTGTATAATATAATTGGTCTGTATTTTTGTTGTTGCAGATTTTCAGATTTTTTTTTAGCTGTACTTATATATTATTATTATTATTAATATTATTATCATTATTATTATTATTATTATTGTGAATTTGGGGCATGGTTGATTGTAAATTGTGCCTTTTTTTTTTTTTGTTTTCTTTCCTCAAAAACATTTACCTCATCTTATCTCGCTCCACCTGTCATCATTTGATGGCCATCATTGTTTTGGTCCCTCGTTTCCTCAGCAAACAGGGACCTATTGTTGTCTCTTTGCGCAAAGAAGTATTTTTTTAACCATTAAAATGAGTAAATGACATCGTTTCACTGGTTTGTGTTCTGACTCATTTCATGGTTCCCTTAAACTCCTGTCTGTTAAGTATGATGAACTAATAAAGTGATCATTGAACGGTGACGGGGTCCTCGGAGCCTTTGATGAACATAAATGAATCGCAGATAATGACCACCTCCAGTATGGGAGGATAGAGGTCGACCGATTAATCAATTTGGCCTATAGGACGCTTTTACAAACTGTCATTACCTCAAGGCCTAGGCCGAAGGCTTAGGAAGGTTATGTTTTCACCGCCGTTGGTTTGTTTGTTTGTCTGTTTGCAGGATTACGCCAAAAGTCCACGATGGATTTGAATGACATTTTTTTGGAGGGGTGGGGTGTGGCACAATGACCAATCCATTAGATTTTGGTGGTGATACGGATTCAGGAATTTTAAGGATTCCGATCAGCCAGAACATTTTGACCTCTGGGTATAACACATGCGCAGTGTAACTGATGACGCGTTGATGACGCATGACCCCGCCTCTTTCCTTCAGAGAGAGAGCGAGGGTTGTGGGGGAACAACTGTAGAATATGCTTTTTTTCACATTAAACTCTGCAAAATTACAGTAGAATTCGACCAAAGCACACTTGGTGATTGTTGGAAAGAGTAATGACGACGGTTTCGGTGAGTTTTATTTTGTTTCTGTCCAGTGTTTCAGTGTGTGTTTTACGATGCTCCGTTACGTTCAGCTGACCTCAACATAAACGAAAATACATGTGGATGATGGCGCAAGCTGAACGGAGAGGAGGGCGGATGTCTGCGCTCTCCGAGTGCCATTCTAGTTATCGGTGGAACTGGGCTCTGACAGCGACCGATGGCTGAGCAGTTGGCACCAGTCACACGGGGATGTACGTCACCGTTTTCTGTTCAAGTTTTCAGTTTATTTCTCTCCACAAAATGTATCTCTTGAATATATATATATAACGCAACAGCTCTTTGTCCACGGTACAAGACAGGGAGGAAAAGAAATCATTTAACTGTTACTTCAACTTACTTACCAATTGGCATTCTCTTTTCCAAATATTCCAGCCACGTAACCATCCATTTATGTAATGAAATCACACACTTTAGGATCGTCCTTACCCCAGGAATAAGCATGAGCGTTGATGGTATCTGAGATAGAGCATTGCCCATTATAAATAAATCAAACACATTCCAACAATATAATCCAAATTCAGAGCGACAAAAAATGGTCTACTAAAAACGACGTTTGCAAAAGCAGTTGATAGAAGTAAAGCACGTCATAAAATCTGATGTTGCTGTGCCGCCTTTCAGTTTTCTCTGTCAAAAAATAAATGATGGTTAGTTTGATCTTCAGTTCCAGATTTTTTCAATAATTAGGCCTACTTTGGATTTGTTGTTCAGTTCCAGATTCATATAATTTATTTTAGATATTTAGGTATTTATTTCTTTGACTTAGATGTCAGTTAGTTATATATGTTTGTAATAAAGTCAAACATTGTTCATTTCCGGCTGTCATTTTTTTTTTTTTTTTTTTTTTAACGGGTGGGGTCTCGGCCGAATAATCGGTAATCATCTTTTTCCTGCTCCAAACTATTGTTATTATACTGGTCTTTAAAAATCCCCTATCGGTCGACCTCTATGAGAGACCCAGACAGGCCTCTAAGTGCAGACTGTATCAATATTCCTCTATGAAAGTCCACCGCTATGGTGGTCCATGGCATGTAACGCCACCACACTAATACGTTTTATTATTAAAATCAGCTAATGCACAAACTTGTTGGGGAGAGCAGAGTGTACCTCATGTATAAGGTGAATGCATCATTAATAGGCTGCTTGTGAATCTTTACATTACCACCAAATGATTTACCAAACATTTAGCTTGTCTTGTAATAATGTGTTAATCAAATGTGTGGTAAATGTTTATTGAGTGAATTCTCTCAGAATGTGACCTACAGAGAGAGTTTTCTTTCCCCTTTTGGTGTTGATCCTATTGATATTCAACACAACACTGAGTGTCAGTAGTATTGATACAAATATTAGAGATCTGCCAAGGATGCAAACTTGCTGGACGACTGGAACAGAAACCACCGAGTTGGAGGGGTTGGGCACAGAAACATCTGGGCTGGAGCCTCCAAAGTCCAGCTGAGAGACTAAAGGGAGGCCGACGGTAGATGGATAATACATGTGACATCATCGGGACAAAGGTAGTGTGCGTGAGCAGCTGTGCTGGCTAAATGATAAAGAGGATGTAGTTACTCATGACCACCACCAGCCCTTGATTTTAGTGATAGTGGTATGTTTCTAACTGATCAGTGATCAGGTAACGGCTTATCCTGCTTCTTCTCGTGGCATTTTTATTCAAACTTAACCTTTAAACTAAATATGAACAAACAATACTTGATGGCTTTGACCTTTAGGGAGGGGTTTTCTACAGCAACAATGGAGCTGGCCCCAGAATGGCTGTTTTACAAGTACAAAAAGTTGTTGTATCTTAACAGTCCTACATCTAAAAAAGAATAGTATGTAAAAGTTTGAGTCGATACAAAAACACAATCAGTCCAGTCCACATTTACTGTGGGTTAACCTTTATTTCAAGAGCAACTTAAAGACTAATCCATACACAGCCATCATAACACACAGACAATACAAAATAAATATTCACCATCACTTTGTTCTTCATCACCAAATAAATACCAAATATGTGCAGCTCATTATTCCCAGTGTATTGCAATGTACTCAAAATAGTTTGTGAAAATAAAAAGGAAAAATCATATAAACAGAAGCACCGAAAAAAAAAAAAATCTTTAGAAAATGATTAAAAAACTTTCAGTTACAAAATATTTGCACTTAAAAAGATCCCAGTATTTTTAAATAAATAATAAGATATATAAAACAATTCATAGTTGATCTCTTAAAATATTTCCTCTTTGTTCAACAATGCAGAGGAAATGATTCCCTTCTCTTGGTCACCATTTAAAATCTTCTCAGATAGCATTTTGAAATAAATAAAAAACAAAAGTTAATAAATATATAATGAATAATAAATAGGCCAACATAAAAAATAATACAGCAGACATGAATGAATAAGTTATTAAAACAACATTTGCAAAGGACTTAAATAGTTACACAGCAATAGTAAGAATGAATCTACAAACTAGTCCTGGAGGTGCAACATCACTATGCTCATATAGAATACTATCAACATTATTGAGTGGAGATGGGATATGTTCACTAACTAAGAGAATCTGCTCGGCTCAGGCTGTATACTGCACTCCTGACTTTTGTTCTGCTCTCTCTGTGCCTGTCTGTGTATACCTCGAGACGACCCTTGCTTACAGTAACAGTTTAACTCCAGTGCGCCACCACACTTTGACACCCACACCCTAATCTGTTCACGCTCATACCGTCATAAAGCAACATGCAAACAGCAAACTAATGCAAAGAACAGATAGAAATAAACGGACAAAGTTCCAAAATGAGAAGAATTAATTACATACAGTATCTAAAGGGTTTGGAAAGAAAGATTGGTGTCGTCGTTGTGAAGCCCCCCGCCCCTCCCTGTCCTCCTCCCGTC
>CAKAOH010036950.1:0-10222 GCA_916701665.1 Sebastiscus tertius | reverse complement strand
ATGTCGAAAAAAAGTAATACTGCAGTATAGAAAACTCTGTGTTTGGTGGATTATTTCTCTGTTGTTACAATGCTAATTGGCATTCGCCCCCACAGAGCCAGGGTTATCACAGACTACCTCCACAATGTGGGAGTAGAGAGAATGGAACGGCCTGCCAAGAGTCCACACCTCAACCCAATTCAACACTTGTGGGATCAGCTTGGGCGTGCTGTTCGTATTAGAGTGACCAACACAACCACGCTGGCTGACCTGCAACGAATCCTGGTTGAGGAATGGAACGCCATCCCACAGCAACGTGTGACCAGGTTGGTGACCAGCATGAGGAGGAGGTGCCAGGCTGTTGTGGCTGCGTATGGATCTTCCACCGCTACTGAGGCTCCTGACGGTGTATTAAATGAATAAAGTGTAAAATAGCCAATATGTCTTGTTTGTTCCTTGTTACTGATAGAGAGTTCAATCATCCAATCCACCAAACAACACCAAACAACAAGAGTCAATACCAACAGGAGAATACACTGTTTACCATCGGCAGAGCATTTTGGCAAATTTTTCTTGGGCGCACAAATGCATGATCTTTACAAGTTGGACATCATTGTGAAGGTAAATAAACAGGCTTTCCAACGATGTAAAATACAATGCCAATTAGTATTGTAAGAACAGAGAAATAATCGACCAAACACAAGTTTCTGAACTTTTTTTTCCCAGTTTTTATATTTATATATATATATAAAAAACTGGGCTGTAACTAAAAGTTGTTTTCATAAACCATTCATCTGCAGGTTATTTTCTCCATTAATTGTTTGGTCATAAACACAAAAGAGAAACTATTTAGATCAGACTTTTTTTTACCTCTCAGGTCTTCCATAGACCAATGTAAGAATGATAACATGAACTCCCACAGAAGTAAATGTGACTTCCTACCTCTGTGTTTTCAGGAGTTTCATCTGGAGTATGACAAACTAGAAGAGCGACCTCACGTTCCCTCCACATTCAACTACAATCCTGCCCAGCAGGCCTTCTGATTGGCTCTACCTCCTCCTGCCTGCCTGCCATTGGCCCTCCTGGCTCATCAATCATCACCTTCTAGGTTTTTCCACCTCCACACACTCAAATCTGGCCAATAAGGACCGGGGACGGGAGACGACGTCCTGGCTCTCCCAAACACATCTCTGAATAGACTTTATGATTTTAACTTTTCTGTTTGTTCTTTACCTCATTTTCTGTTTATTTTGTTTATTTTATTTCCCGCCCCTCCTCCATGACAGACGTAAAGTCAGCAGACAGCACAGTACAACACACAGCGACGCCAAATAACCGTCCATCTGATCGGTGATTTCTATTCACTCTTATTGATTGACTATTTTTGTCTAGAGAAGCTTTTAAGAAGAACCAGATTTTAAACACAGAATTAAATCACCCGTCAGGTGGATGATTATTGCACACTGTGTCTCACCTCTCTGATCTTTGGCAGGAAAATATTTATCTTCATATTTTACCAGGGTTTTTCAGCAGCATTACAAATCAAACACACACACACACATACAAACATCAGCCGACAGCGGAGTCAGGAGAGGAAATGCAATGTACATTGTAGCACTATTTCATAATAAAAGAAGAAAAAATATCTTTTTTTGGTTTGTTGATGTTATGTGGCGACACGTGGTTTAATTTTAAAGCTTTTTTTTACTTGATGAGGTGAAGTTTAGCACATTTCACATTGATGCAGCTCCTTCTCAGTTTTCACCATTATTCTTTATTATCATTCTGTTTTTATTCCGACATTACAGCTCCCTTCCTCCCTCTGCCAGCTGAGATCCCTATTTCTTCACCTTTTAATATTTTAATTCCTCTTTTCACTTTTCTACCACCTCCCACATTTATTGATTATTTTCTGCCCGGCAACAGTCGAACCAATCAGACCTCTCAGGATCATTAAGGGAAAAGTTTGCTTTCTTGTCAAGAGTCAGATGACGTCTGTACGCTAAATATGAAGCTACAACTAGCAGACATTAGCTTAGCTTAGCATAAAGACAATGTGTCATTTTTACACTTCGGTTTTTATACAATTAAACAAATACGATACACAGTTAATCAGCTTAAATGGAGCTGGTAGGAGGATTTTGTTACCTTTGGACAGAGCTAGGCTAACTGTTTCCCCCTGTTTCCAGTCTTTATGCTAAGCTAGCGGGCATTAGTTTCATGTTTAGCATACAGTCATGAGAGCAGTATCAAACTGAATATGTGATTCTCAGGATGAAAGCAAATAAGTGTATTTCCCAAAATGTCAGTTTGTGTGTTTTTAGACCATGTCTACACATCAACATATATTTCTGAAAACGGATATTTTCTCCTACGTTTAAATAAAACAAAAACTTGTCCACATGACCTTAGTTTTACAAAATATCTTCGTCCACATCAACGATATATCAAACACCAGAGAGGAAGATTCTGAGCATGCTCAGTGAGTTTATTTTCCTGATGGCCATGACAGTTTTTCCTCGCCAAAATTTAGCGTAACATTGGAGCATCATTTAACCTCCTTCATGACAAGCTAGTATGACATGGTTTGTTACCGATGGATTCATCAGGTTTTCTTGTTTCATATGGTACCAGTATCTTCAATCTAGCTTTAAAACTGAGCTGCTACAACCCTTAAAATCACAAGTTGTGTTAATGCGTTAAAGAAATTAGTGGCGTTGAAACAAATTTATGTTAACATGTTATTGCGTTAACTTTGACAGCCCAAGTTTTATTGCTCAGAGCGTTTATACAACATTTTGTTAGCTATTTCCATCAAAACCACTAAAATGTAGCTTAACCAGACTCGTTATCAGGTTAATGCTATTAAATAACTTTCCTAACTAATCTAGGTCACTATGTGGACAGCGACTAACGTTTACAACCTGATACCAGATTGCAAATTACATGCAAGCAAAAAATCATATGCAATATGTGAATAAATAAAAAGTGTCTTACATCAACCATCAACATTTACTTTTGTCCCTGATGTTTCTGCGTAGCATGACGTTAACTCAGCAACTCGTGTGCCAACATTTTCGCCAACTTTCCAAGTTACATTCATGTGAATTTTCCTAGTCAAAACTATTTTTTCCAATCATTCGACACCACACGGATGCAGCTCTGTTTGTGTGTGGACAAGAGGCTGAAACGTAGAAGAAAATATCTGTTTTCAAATATATATGTACACGTGTAGACAGGACCTTAAGGCCACTCCACCAAATTCAACCAAGAAAAGACCCATTTTTAGGCTTAATATCATAAATTATTTGTTATTTTTTAATTTCCTCCAGGAGGCACCAATGTTCAGGTATGTATTTATATATATTTGAATATATATACGTACAGACCAGGCAGTATTTTTAAGAAAAAGGGGGAAAACCAACGAAACGAGGAGATGCTTCCTCTGCTGGTAAACGATGCAATACTAGACTTCACCATGGAGACGGTTTACAGGGGACCATGGCGACGACCACCTCTTAGCAACAAGGACGACCACGTGACCGCGGCGACATCGCTCGCCATCGACTACAGCTCGTTCACACTGCAGCAGCAAAAAGCCAAGGACACGCCCACAGACCCATGTGACCTGTTTTGAGAAGATTTGATTGGAGGATTGAGGACTTGAGGCACTTGGCCGTTTGGCTGTTTTATTAAATATGGCAGCTAGTGTTTTAATAGGTAAAAGAATAAAATAAATATTCTGGTAATGAAACTGACGGAGGACTTGAGGGTGTTTTTATTTTTTATGTGTTATGTATTGTGCGGAATGTAGTTTTTGTTTTTCAGGAGTGAAAAGTTACTGCAGATTCCTGTTTTCGTCTGTTCGTCTTCATCGCTGCTCATGAAGACGATTACCTGCTAACTGCAGCTCCAACACAGGTAAGTAAGTCATCAACTTTTGGCACCTTTAACTCAGTATTGTTGAAGTTACTACATGAGTTTTTAACTGGTTGTGAGACAGTCTCTGCCTCACCTCTAAGCCCGTTTAGGAGCTCTTCAGCAGTCAAACTCTATCTGAGGGTTATTATAGCAAAACTAAAACAAAAATACGCAGTTAAAAATATTTTTATTAAACTGAAATTAAATAAAAAACTATATCCTTTAAGAAAAACTAAACAAACAAATGATATTGCCTGGTTAAAAAAATGAATAAAACTGAACATAAATTCATTTCAGTTTTAGTTTTTTAGCTCTAATATATCATTACCAAAAAAAAGGAGACTGCAACTATTAATCAATTAACTGTCAAATGAATCACTACTAAGGAAGCTAGCTCACTAAATATTGCACTTTGCTTCACACTTATGCTGCTGAACTTTTAAAATGTTCTATTTTACTAGATTTTTATGTACTCTATTTTATTATATCCTTCAGTGGGTCTTATGTTGTGATTTTAATGTATTCTATTTTCAGTGTAATTTTTAACTTATAGTGATCTTATCAAGTGGGTTTATTTTCCATCTTATTTTACATTAATTATGGCATCGATCCCTATTTTTATTTTCATTTTAGAGCTGCAATGATTAACCGATTAGTTGTCAACCATTCAATTAATCACCAGCAATTTTGATAATTAATCGGGTTGACTAATTTCTTTAAGAAAAGAAGTCTGAATTCTCTGATTCCAGCTTCTTAAATGTGAATATTTTCTGGTTTCTTTCCTCCACTATGACAGTAAACTGAATATCTTTGAGTTATGGACCATTTTCTGACATTTTGTAGACCAAACAACTAATCGATTAATGGAGAAAATAATCAACAGCTATGACGCAATTACTTCATTAAACATGACTTCCATTCCTACATAGTTCTCCAACCATGTATTTAGTATGTGTACGTACTGTACCTACATACTTCTGAGACATTATAGCTGACCCCTAACAAAAAGAAAGTTTTCTGAACGACTGAAAATAAACTAAAACCAGCAAACACACTCTGAAAACTAACAAAGACCATTATAGCCTTGATCTGAGGTCGAGAGCTCCAGAAGAGCTACTAAATGGACTTAGTGATGTGGTTGTTTTGTCAGCTGTGTTTCAGTAGTTGGTCCACAAGAGGACGCCATGAGCTAAAGAAAGAATATCACCAGGCAAGAAACTGGACATATCAATCTGTAAATAAAGTTCTTATTAGTGATCAATCGCTTCATCTGTAGGTTATCAATAATAATGATCATATTGACCATTTCCCAGATCCTTTTTTGTAGCCAAAGCTATTGAAAATGATTAATGTTAAATAATAGGTAGCAGATACAGTAATTTAAGTATTTTTGCAGCAAATATTTTCAATTTTTTTTATCTTTTGTTAATGTTTTGTTGTTTCATTGCAGCCTCCTCCAGACCACAGCAGCCGAGTAACCGACAACCAGAGAAATGAATGGAGACCTGCAGGGTGAGGACTGGTTTATAGCCTGAAGGTAAACACACACACACACACACACACACACACACACACACACAGTATTATAAACACAATACACACACAGTCTCTATCTGAACAGCATTAATGTGAGAGCAATAAAGACTTAATGTGGTGATAAAAGCAGCAGAGGAGCAGATTTTATTGCTGCAGTAGAGACACAATGGAGACTAAAACTGTTATATTATTATATTATCACATATATATATAATATATTATTATTATATTACTATAATATTATTATATATTTAGGAGTTTAAATCTGAAACCAACTAAAAGAAGAGGAACTGTTAGGAGAAAAATAAAAATATAATTAGACATTTTAATTCACATGTTGAGGGTCAAAAACAATAAATTAGTAGTTAAAAAGATGGTAAAATTAGACCCACAACATGTCATTTTCTGCCATTAGAGGTCTCTAAATCTAAACAATAACAACAGAGGAAGTTTTCTGATGTGGTGAAGCAGCGTGGGATCATGGGAGTTGTTGTCTTCATTGTTAGGGTTCCTTCAGTGTTCAAGTGCATTTTTACCGGAGGTTTCCTCCTCTCCAAAACAAATTGAACTAGAATGGCACTCAGAGATCGCAGACCTCCGCCAAGCTGCACGAGTACGATTGCCCCCACCCCCCCCCTCCGTGCAGCTTGCGCCATCATCCAGGTGTATTTGTGTTTATGTTGAGATCAGCTGTACGTAGCAGAGCATCGTAAAACACTTCATTAAAACTGGACAGAAACAAAATAAAGCTCACCTAAACCGTCGTCGTTACTCTTTCCAACAATCACCAAGTGTGCTTTGATCGAACTCAACTGTAATTTCACAGAGTTTAATGTGAAAAAACTCTGAATCTACTGTTGTCCCTCACCCCCCGCTCTCAAATAAAGTAAAAAAGGTCAATAAAAGGGTCAAATAATAATATATTAAATAAAAAATATATTAAATGTATTCATATAAGTAAATAAAAAATGATAAAAAATATCAGCAATAATATCAGTTTTCTGTAGTTGCAGAATAAAAACCCTCCAACCTCCACTCCAGGAGTATAATACGTCTCTCTGCCTGTTGCATAAACGTGGAGCTCTGAAAGGCTCCAGAATAAAGCCTCAGCATTATGCATTGGTAATCAGGGAGGCATGTGGCAGGATTATTATCATCTCTGCAGATCAAAAGATTACAAATGATAACGGACATCAGCGTGGACGAACACGGGGCCACGTGACTCTGCAGAGTGCTCGCAAAAACACAGACAGCAGTTTTTAAGGGAAAAGCACAGAAATATCACGAGTTTAATATTAAAATTCTTCAAATCAGACTGGATGAGAGAACAAATAAAATAGAGGGAATGTATTTGTGGTGATGTGTTAGAGAGACGAGAGGCAGCCTGTGTCCACAGTTGGTATCCTCTGTGGATTTCAGCTTTCAGGGAAATAAAACAAACAGAAAAAGAGACATCGACTGACTCAAATCAACATTCATATGATGCGATTAGGCTGCACAATGTTTGCTCCCGCTGTGCTGAAAAAACAGAAGTAGAAGAGCTGCTGCAGAGGCAACATTTGGCTGAAAATCCCTCCATCAACACTGAACCACAGACTGGTAATATCACGGGTAATATGCCCCATTATGGAGATGATGGCTGGCTGCTCTGAAAGCACTGTGATGGAGAGATACTGCAGCTCTGTTCTAAAACATATCGGAGTAGATTTATCATTTTTAACGTCGGATTTTGTCTCCAAACAGCTTCAGCGATGGAAGCCAACAACAAAACGACAGGCTGCTGTTATAATGTGACATATAGAGAGATTATGACTGATTTCTGCAGCATTTCAACATTAATAAATCGTCTTTTACTCAGATTCTTACTTAAAGTATGTCTTGTGATTTCTACATTGAGTTTTTGTTTCTATTCTGAATCAACTGTCAACTACAATTTTCATGATTTATGTCCCATTTATCCATCCATATCATGTTTTCATTCGCTTAGACTGTTATCAGGTCATTAAATGTGCATTATCAGTGGTTATCAGCCTCATAGATGTGGGTCAGTAGGGGCCTGCTACACCAACTAGAAGGTTTTATCATCGATTCACATGGTCGATCACCGAATCAAACAACAAAACTTACAGCGAGTGTTAATGTTTGTTAATGTTTTGGAGAGCTGTAACTTTCTCGTTGTGTAAAATCCGTACAAAAATGCACTAAAAAATTGTTAACAAAAAAACACAAATACAGAAAACAAAACAAACAACTCAAGTTTCAAACATAATTATTTAATCTGCTTTAATTAATTATTAAATAGTTTTTATTATTTCCCTTCCCTTCACCATTTTATTAATTTATTCCTGCATTGATTTCATGTCCTTATTTCTTATATTAATATAATTTAGCTATAAAGCTATCATTATTTTTATTATTATAATTTTAAAAAAAAGATGTAATGTATGTAATATATGTAAAAGGCATACAACAAAATTGTCTTTTGTTCATTTCATTACTTTTTTTAAAGTGAATTTTCACATCTTAAAATATAATATGAATTAATTAAAGTCTTTAATTATTGTAGTTTATATTGTGTTCACATGTCTCATATTCCAAAAAAAGTTGTTAAATGTAGAGCTGCAACAATCAGTCGATCAGCCGATCAAACTGTTATCATAATCGATCAGTTTCTGCAACATAAATACAAATGTTAGTTGGTTCCAGGCTCTAACATGTGAGGATTCGCTCCTCATCTTGTTCTCACATCATAGATAACTGAATATTTTTGTGTTTTGAACAGCTGGTCCAACAGAAAAAAGGACATTTACCTAATTAGTTGATTAATTGATTAAATAATCTGGCTGAATGATCAATAATGAAAGTAATTGTTAGTTGCAGCTCTAGTTATATGAAATGGACTCATTGTTATTACTTACAGGCCAAATAATTCTAATAATTAAACTCAGAAATGTCCAGAGTTGAGACGAGAAGATGAGACAAGAAGACAAAGAGCCTGATTTTTTTTTTGTGTGTGTGTCTCGATGAGCTAATTAACAAATAAAGTGAAGTTTCAGTTTCACACCTTCCTCGCCTACTCTCTCTCACACTCTGTTACACTTTTCTTTTTAGATTAGTTCAGTCAGTTACATAACTGTTTAAACATTAAAACAGAAAATATATTAAATTGATAAAAAGAAGCAGGACAACACTTAACATATGAATAAAATACAAGGAAATCCCAGACAAACTGAGAAAGTTCTGCCTCGTGCACATTATCGATTAATCTGGCGATTGTTTTCTTGTTTAATTTTTCAGTCTATAAGATATATTAAAACAGTAGTAAAAATAAGGTTGACCAGAATACAAGATAACGTCTTCAAATGTGTTGTTTTGTGCGACCAACAGTCCAAAACCAAAAGATAATTAATTTATTATCGAGTGAAAACCAGCAAATCCTCACGTTTGAGAAGCTGAACCAGAAAGTTTTTTGCTCGAAAAATGTCTGAAATGATGAATCAATTATCAAAATAGTTTAATTGTTTCAGCTGTAGTCCTAATTCTATATGATATAAAAATCATATACTATATGTAAATAAACAATCTATGATCCTTTGGCCCAAAAAAGTAGTTAAAAGTAGCTCCAAAGTACTTTTACTTTTGATACTCTAAGTACATTTTATTAAAACTTCTGTACTTTTACTGCTGATACATTAAAGGTACAGTGTGTAGGATTTAGTGACATCTAGTGGTGTGGTTGCAGATTGCAACCAACTGAGTACCCCTCGGCTAACTCCTCCCTTTCCAAGACTGCGGTAAGGTGAGCCGCCACGTGTTAAAGGTCCCTTATTGTATAAAGTGAGATTTCCGTGTCTTATATATTTTAAAGCAGGTTTAAGTGCTTTATAAATACTGTTAAACTATCAAAACGCTCAATATACGGAGAAATACACACAGCCCGTATTCAGAAATTGTGCGTTTGAAACAAGCCGTTAGGATTTCTGTCCATTTGTGATGTCACAAATATACAATATTTAGACCATTACACAGTTTTAAACGTAAACATTCTAAGTGTGTCCCAGTTTATTTACTGTTGCAGTGTATGTAAATGACATCAGCTGACAGGAAGTAAACATGGACCCAACTGTTGCCTAGCAACGCAATTCCGTTGAACTGCACTAAACCGGAGCGTTTCAGACAGAGGGTAAATACAGGTATATTTAGGCAGACAGTACGAGGAAAATAATGTGTTTTTTGAACATCACAGCATGTAAACATGTTCTAGTAGAAACACGAAATACAAGTGTGAACCTGAAAATGAGCACAATATGGGACCTTTAAACCTTGGTAATGGCCTCGCTCATAGGCCATCCAAACCATAATAACACTACTTTCTTTCAAACCAAAGAAATCTGTAATTGTAATCAAGGTAATGGTGCGTCAGCGTTGTCATAAACTGACTTTTTATCCAGGTTTAAGCCTCATTTTTACAACACACTTTTTAGATCTTGGTGGTTTTTAACTCTATATTTTAAAGGGACTGTTTGTAACTTTGTAAGCGTATAAATGTAGTGGGTCGGCACACATGCGGGCTCGCGTATGCGCGCTCGCGTGTGGCGGGAGCCTCGTCTCCTCTGCCTGCTCGCCTTCACTCAGACAGATCGCGCGTTCTCGTGTACTCGCTCCACCTCTAGACGTGAACGCGCGCTCACTCCACACTGCAGAAGAGTTAGTTTAGCTCTGAGAATATCTAGTGAATGTTCAGTGGACGTTTGTGCAGAAATAAATGCTGCAGCTCCTCCAGAGA
>CAKAOH010036949.1:0-26717 GCA_916701665.1 Sebastiscus tertius | reverse complement strand
AATGCTACAGCTGCCCCAACTGCTGCCCCGACAATGTCTCCCAATGTTACAGCAGCTCCAACTGCAGCTCCTAATGCTACAGCTGCCCCAACTGCTGCTCCGACAATGGCTCCCAATGTTACAGCGACTCCAACTGCAGCTCCTAATGCTACAGCTGCCCCAACTGCTGCTCCGACAATGGCTCCCAATGTTACAGCGACTCCAACTGCAGCTCCTAATGCTACAGCTGCCACAACTGCTGCCCCGACAATGTCTCCCAATGTTACAGCAGCTCCAACTGCAGCTCCTAATGCTACAGCTGCCCCAACTGCTGCCCCGACAATGTCTCCCAATGTTACAGCAACTCCAACTGCAGCTCCTAATGCTACAGATGCCCCAACTGCTGCCCCGACAATGGCTCCCAATGTTACAGCGGCTCCAACTGCAGCTCCTAATGGTACAGCTGCCCCAACTGCTGCCCCGACAATGGCTCCCAATGTTACAGCAGCTCCAACTGCAGCTCCTAATGCTACAGATGCCCCAACTGCTGCTCCAACTGCTGCTCCCAATGCAACAGCAACTCCAACTGCTGCAGCAACTACTTCAACCACCACTGCATCAACAGATCCTCCTACATCCAGTGAGGGAACCCTTGGGTTTGAGTTTACTCTCGACCAAACATTTACATCAGATCTCTCAAACTCATCCTCAGCTGCATACCAGACTTTGGCTGCAGAAGTTGTGAAAGAGGTAAGATTATATAAAAGTATGCTTTTTACACTTAAAAAAAAATAAATTAATAAGGATCACATGACAAAGAAGTATATTTTTCTTTTTCTTTTTGGAAATAAATCTGATCCTGATGCACTCTGAATATACTCATGTTTCTACTATTCTTGCGTTGATGTACAGTACATGGAAATGTGGCCATTCTATTTGTCCCCACAATTGCCATTGTGAAGCACCAAAAGCTAATCTTTTTGTTTAAATACCGCATTGTATACCTTATTTTACCCAATATTTTTGGAAGTAGAGTCTGGTAGATGTTCTTTAATTTTGTAAACATATTATGTATGCAAAATATAGCATGTAAGATGTATCAGCCTCCAAACAAAACAGAGCAAAATTTGTAATTTTTTTGTAAGCCATTACATTGCAAATTACAGTAATGTTGTCTTTCAGGTAAACAAAGCCTGTACAGATGTGTATGGATCATCTTACAGACGCTCCATCGTTAACTCATTCAAGTAAGATTCAATTTCAATCACTTGCTTATATTTTTCTGCACCTTTGCCAGTCACTTGCTCTTTAAAAATGTTACTTTTTCTCTTTTTCATTAAAGGAGTGGATCAGTGGTTGTCGACACGACTCTTGTGTTCAATGATGACAGCTCAGTTCCTTCAGTAAGCAATGCAACTTCAGAACTCCGCAATGTATTTACGAGCAGCTCTACCTCCCTGAACATTATATCAGGCACTGTTAATGCAAGTAAGTAATTGGAAATTTAAAAATCTAATAGAATGAATCTGTTTAGCAATCTATTTAAATTAAATGCATGTGACAGAGTCATTTTAATTCATAACCCATTGGTATTTGTACAGCTTCTTCTTCTTCTGCTGCTTCCACCGCTGCAACTACTACAACTACAGCAACTATTACAACTACAGCAACTGCTACAACTACAGCAACTGCTACATCAAGCAGTCCTCCACGGCCCTCAATGGGCTCACTGACAGTCTTTTCACTAACACTGCTGGCTTTGGCACAGATTTTGATGGACTTATAACCGACACCCAAGGCAGATGCACTGACTTGGTCAATAGCTTCTTCTATGCTATCAAGTGTGGGGGAAAAACTATGTAAACACAAACCAAAAAAAAAGAAGATATAACAAGTGTACATAATGAAATTTACCAATACAATGTCATGTGGTAAAAAGACGAGCACTGTGTGTCAAAGACTGAGACTGTTTTTCAGTATTTTCCACATTTGATGTTACAATCACTTTTGTTCCAATTTCATTTTATTGAAAAGACTAATCATTAAGATTGTAAGTAATCAAAAACACCAAATTTGATTTGAATTTTTCTTGGCATTTTTGTAGCAGATGCCATTCAATATGTTTGTTTTGTAAATGCTTCTTTATATGCTATTTTTATGTGGAATTGTTAGCAATTAAGCATTGCAAATACACAGAGGATAATGTACAACATATTTATGTCCAGTTAAAAGCAGGACACAAGTTACATCCAATGCCATTGTTAAGTGTGAATGAAGGAAGAAGTGTGCAGTTAAGTGTGGTGCCAAAAGCTAACTGTATGGAGGTAACCTGATCTTGATGCTTCCATACCAATGATTCATATCACGTCTGATACCCACCATTAGTTTTGGACATATTTAACCATGAAGATGATCTTTCTCTAACCATAACCATGTAGCTTTAGGAGGTTTACCTTAATGACACCACATTTGCCACATGAATATTATAAGAAAACAATATTGGCATTGATCATTCAAATAAGTTGCCATTAAACATAATGTTGGGTTTTGCAGAATCATTCAGTATCAAGTGAATAGTGTGGCAAGTGGATTACTCAATATATTTAAAAATGTCTGGGTACTATCATAAAATGTAGAAAGATTATTGATTGTAATTGATTAACACTTGAACTGAATACTGTTTTTTCCTCTATGAGAAGGGGAATAACAAATATGTGTATCTTTGTTAATCAATAAAGTATTAAAATATTACCTTTGAAATAACCCTGTTGTTTTTCAAGTAATTATTTTTGTCTCTCTTTTTTTACATAGATAAAAAGAAAACATTTTACATTAATAGGTCAGCGAAATGGCAAATTTGAACATTTAGAATCAGTGGTGTTTTGGATTTACCATATACCAGTTATGTAAAGATTGAACGTTACTGGGCTTGTTGGTGCTGATGCACCATGTGCTTGATTAATAATGCTGTTGCGTCTGTCGGCAGTGTGTGTGTGAATATGTGGCCGTCCTGCCAGGCTATGGGATGCTGTTAATGTTCATCTTGTTGGTGCCTGTAATATTACCTGTGATGATGATGATGTATAAGGCTTGTACGATTAATCTGTGGTGAATTCAGTTAAGTATAGTTGTAATAGCCTATTTTGGTTAACATTTGCGTTTCAGAAACTATTAAGTAGCTGATTGATCCTGGACGAGCTGGGCCTGATTTCCACTGCACCCACACTGTGATTTCTGCCTAAGCCACTGGTGACCACAGGCTGTGTATGAGATACAGAGAACACAAGAGACCATCTTGCGATGGAATCACACCAGCTGCAAAACCAAATCAGACCTTGGGCGTAAAATGGTGTGGCCAACGGACCCCACCCACTTCCTATCCCCCTACTGAAAGCGCCCTTGCTCAGACCACTCCTATCTTCGAACTCGGCCTCCATTTAATTTATCTCAATTATACACCTGTATAGTTTCATGACTGGATCTTGTACGGTTGTGATGTTATCGCAGTGACAAAATCTGTCCACAGATAGAAATAGAAATACCTGGCAAAGTACTCAAAACTGTTTCTGTGGTAGTTCCCGCTACCGTAGGTGTCTCCAGGACCACATTTGGCCATGATGGCTCACACACATGGACTTATAAGTTGAATACAATACCAGCGTTGCTGTCATGGCTGGAACAAGTTTAACACATTATAGGCCTACAGAAGTCAGAACAAGCAAGCTCATAGAGACAGGATTGAAAAATAGAGGTTCATGTTCATTATTTTTTCAATCTAAGTGTTTAGTGTCTTTTGTCTATAATCCAAAGTGTCTCTCTTCTCGTTCTTATAGCTAGGTCACTCATATAATTTAGCAGGAAACGGGATCCAAATCATTTGGCCGAGAGGGAAAAAGAGTGAAAAAGCAGCTTCGTCCTCTTTCACATTGAGCACTTTGTTACTTAAATACTTAGTTGCCTGGTAAAGTAGCTACAGGACACTTTTCCTAGAGAGGTAAAGAGCTTTTTCAAGGCTGCACTTGGAAGTTGCGAATTTTGCACAGTTATATTACTTTCAAGCAAGAATCGGCATTTTGTCTTTGGTTATGGTATGTTCATACAGTCATCAGAGTAGTGAAGAGATGCTTTGAAATGGAAAAAGTTGCTAACTACTAAGAAGAGCACCATATAATCATTCTTAGGGCACATGAAGAATACACTAATTACATAATGCAGCTCAACAGAGTTTAGACTTTCTGGCACATGGTATGTGCATGTTGTTTGTTAAAATGCTTTTATGACTAATTGTTCGAGTAGGAATTAGGGTCTGAAATGAATGAATTAGACTCCTGATAAGTGCAGTTTTTGTATAAACTATATTAATAATACAGAATGTATAATCCAGTTGTTGCTATTAACAACAAAATGTCATGTTATCATAATGTACATGCAATAGGAATGACACACCAGAAGAGGGCTGCATTGCCCTAAGGATCATCCAGACCTCTCTCTGTGTGTGTGTGTACAGTTTTCATCCCCAAGATATTTTATTTACAGTTTTGTGTGCCCTGTTAGTCAAGGTCACACAGCCCTCGCATCACCATCGGCCATGCATGACTTCACATGAGTTTTGATTGTTTTTTTAAAAAAGCCAGAGAGAACAATTTAAATGTAAAAAATAGGAATCGGTGAGAAGAGCAATAAAAAAAACAACAAAATATTGTATCTGAATTTGTTCGACTTAGAGGAACCAGGTCCTTGTGTTCCCCCGCATAAAATAAAATCTGAAATTACTGTTATGCAAATGCACATTCCCATTTATCATCATCTTCTTGTCCTTTCAGTGAAAGAAGACATGTGAACTCCATAGACCATCTTCTTGAACCCTAGAACCTTCTGGAAACACAAAATTCAGGCGGCAGGTGATAGTTCAGAATATAATGGAATATAATGAAGTTAGGCACTCAGGCATTCTGTATAACTCAACCTGCAGCGGGCTCTCAGAGCTCCTCTGATCACTGGCGTGACCGCCATGACCTGAGAGATCGCGGTGCACACACGCCATGCCATGCAAATGAATAGAGACGGCTGGAATTGACTCAAAAATGTTCCAGAGACATCGAAGTGGCCATTCGCAGCGTTGATATGCCCTTTAACACAACATTTGTTCACAAAACAGTAAAGGTAAGGCCTAATTTATGGTTATGGTTGTATAAAGTTAAGTTCATTTTTTCTCTTCTTTGGTTGCTAGTGAGTGATAACACTTATACTGTTGGAATCTGTGGAGTCGCAGCTTTCATAATGACATATCGTTTGTGCGGGTAGCATGAAGTAGCAAAATCGCTAACACCACTATGCAAGGTTGCACCCTTAGCAAATTTAGCTGTGTGCTCATTTAGTTTCTTGATGTTGAAGTTGTGTTTTGTTTGGGTAAAAATAACTATAAAGAGCTTTTAGCCAAGCCTTTTCCCGTTATATAGCTATGCAGGATGAATATGTTGCTACATGTTTAACATGTCCTTACACTGTGTTTGTTGCGATGTGCGCAACTGCCCTTGGCACCGAGGGCGCTCATTCTCAAGAGGTTGGCAATTACAGTAGTTCACTAGGGGTTAGGGTTAGGGTAAGGGGTTAGGGTAAGGGTGGGTTAGGGTTAGGGTTAGGGTTAAGGGTTAGGGGTCAGGGTTAGGGTTAGGGGGTTAGGGTTAGGGTTAGGGTTACGGTTGATTAATGTTAAAGCTGCAGTGTGTAGGATTTGGCGGCATCTACTGCGGTGAGGTTGCAGATTGCAACCAACGGAAACTTCTCCCATGTGACAAGCCTGTATGAGAACTACGGTAGCCGACATGAAAACACGCCCTACCTAGAGCCAGTATTAGGTTTGTCCATTCTGGGCTACTGTAGAAACATGGCGGTGGGTTCTGTGAAGAGGAGCCGCTCCATATGTAGATATACACGTCTCATTCAAAGGTAATGAAAACACAACAATTTTTATTTTCAGGTGATTATACACTATAGAAAACATACTTATTAATATTATATTCCATTTCTTCCAATCAATCCTCCTAAATGCTACACACTGTTCCTTTAATCAGAGGTTATCCACCTTCCGCCTGGATTATGCTCAACAGCAACATTTTGCAACTTTCAGATCAGATTCGTGCATTAAAAAAAACATTTCCTCATTATGTTGATAAAAAAAATAAAAATAAAGGAATTTGGGCTCCATTACATATTTGCAAATTATTAGTATACAAACGTAATTTCAAGATGTCAGGGTTGCAAATTCATACATAGTCCAGAATAATAGAATATAAATTTGAAGCATCATATAGAGGCATTGTAATACTAATAGTCAGTAATGACCTGTTGATAATGAAATGTGTAATAATATTAGATAGGTCACTTTATTTGCCCCTTACTAAATGCAACAAAGCCCGGGAATCAATCTCTGCCCACTCCTCTTTCAGAAACAAAAGAACAGATGTGCAGCCAGTCTCCCCTGTCTGTAAGGCACACTTGCATTACACATATGAATGACTGGTCTGAAAAAAAAAAAAAAAAGCATGAGCTATTGAGCCAGTGTGCCTTTTATTTGCACCCTTCATTAAAAATCCCCCCATGTTTAATTAGAAAACATCCGCCACACTTGAGATATGTCTGTCAGTGGCTGAGGCCCAAAGTATTCAAGCTTGGCAGGATTGGTTGTGCTCTACTGCACACTGAAACACATGAAAGGGATGATGAGAGCTGTTTTAGGGGTATAAAGAAAGTGAAGTTGCACTTATACAAAACGCATTAAAAATGAGAAGTCAGATAATAAGTATCCATCCTTCCTTCATCATATAAATTTAGAATAGAAAATGTTCTCTTTTTCCCTCAATGGTATTTAGTGTTATGAATTGTATCATGCAAAATATTAAGCCAAAACAAACAGTATACAACATTTGTGCATGTGTTTTTGCTGTCTAAGTCAACATCTGCAGCTGTGCAGCTGCTGGTTCACGCCACCTTTGGTTTTTCCAAAAGTATGTCCACCATTTTTTACATATTAAAAACACTTATATTCAAAGATGCAGTGGGTAGAAATGGAGCAAATAGGATTAAAAAAATATATTTTTCTAAAATGGTTACTATATCATGACAGTAGTGCGTGAGGCATGTAATCTGAAAGAAATCATGTGCCTCTGTGTCCTCCGGTGCTCCTAATGGCATCTACAAGATTTCACAGACCGGAGGAAAACAACCAATCGGAGCCGATCTGGAGCCTGCCGTCTCTGAGCTGCTGTCAATCACTCGTGAACTCTGATCAAACGGTCAAACTAGGCAGCGCTGATCAAATATTAATCAATATTCTGTTACTGTAATGTCTATTTCTTGCACATGCTTTCAGAAACATCTTGTAGTGTACTGTTTAGCTGAAAGGTTATGATGGAATATTTGCCCAATGATGCCAGAAAAATTCTGCCTACTGAAGCTTTAACATGCTTTCAAAATTCATGTAATGCACAAATGTGTGTGTTTTGTATTGTTTTTTACATGACAGTAATTCAGATAACAATGACAGCAATCAAAGATATCCTGTGTGCAGTGTCGACCCATAGTGTATCCCTGTGAATATAGTTTTAGCTCATTCTACTTCCATGGTGCATGCAGGGGAGAGGATACTCTAAAGGATGATGCTTGGAGCTCTGGGAGAGGGTCATTCTTTATAAAGAGCTGGTCCTCACTGTGTGTGAAGGATCAGAGTCTCCTGACAGCCAGTTAGACTGATTACTAACTACTCATGCCTGGTGAAGGTATTTCAATTATTCCTAAAGGAGACATGAATGTCTGAATCAAATATCAAATAATACTCATGCCTGTTGAAGTTATTAGTATGGCTAAAAAAACATCCAAGTGTTGTGACAGATGCATACACATTTAAGGTTTGCACTGATTTCTCTGGAGAAAGTGAATTGTGTGTTTAGCTATAAAGTACATAGTGTATACTACGCCTGAGCAATCCAGTTTATATAGTTACCAAAAGTCTTAAAGCTTCTATAGGCAATTTTAGGCATCATTGGGCAAATATTCCATCATAACTTTCAGCATATTGTGATTCAAGAGCTCTGAGAGATAACTAGACTTCTGCACCTCCTCATGGCTCTGTTTTCAGGCTTTAAAAAGTCTAGCCTGTGACGGGAGAGTTTGGCCAATCACAGGTAATTTCAAAGAGAGAGCGTTCCTATTGGCTGTGCTCCGGCTGATGGGCGGTGCTTGGTATTTCTTCAACTGATCTCAACACGGCTGCCTGGTCACACACTTTCTAATTTTACAGCTAAAGAGTACACTACAAGATATTTCTGAATACATTTGAGGCTAGAAATAGGTATTACAGTAACATTATATTGATTCATATTTGACCAGCGCTGCCTAGTTTGACCGTTTGATCGGAGTTTGCGAGTGATTGACAGCTGCTCAGAGATGACAGGCTTCAGCTCTGCTCTAAATTGGTTGTTTTCGTCTGGTCTGTGAAATCTTGCAGATTCCATTAGGAGCACCGGAGGACACAGAGGCACATGATTTCTTTCACATTAACTGTCTCATGCACTATACTGTCATGATATAGTGACCGTTTTATAAAAATAACTTTTTTTTAATCCTATTTGCTCCATTTCTACCCACTGCTGCTTTAATTACAGGGTTATGTTATGACATTGGTATGTTGTCAAATATAATATCCTGTCTTTTTAGCGTTCTTACAACATGATTCATCACTCACTAGTGTACAAATGTACACTTTTCAAAGTGATGTACGGATACAAATACTGGTCTGCCCTTATTCAACATACCACAATAAGCATTGCCAGTCATTTGAATTGAGTTGGCCGGGGTGTTGGCAGCAGACTGTATTTTGTTACTGTGATTATCATTACAACCCACTTCCCAGCTCTCCCACCCCTCTCGTCTCTGTGTAAAAGGTGCAGTATGATACAGACATGAGGACAGACGATCATCTCTCTTCTTTACAGGTGAGTGTCACGGTTTACACAGTTTTCTGGTAGTGCCTAATGTGAAGTAGTATAATAAACAAACCTTTATTTTTAAACTGAATTTTAAAATACCTTGTTTGAAATGCTAACATCTATAAATATGCTAATTTGTAGTGACTGACCTGCTCTTCATAGAATCAGACAGAAGCAGAATCCTACTCAATATGTGATATTTCAAGTGTGGCAGTTACTATATTTTCTCAATGAAAAAAAAAATGGAGCTTGCTTTGATATTTTATTTTACATTCCAATGTGTACATCAACATTATACTAATAAGTATTGTATTCTCCAGTATTTCTGCATTGCAAAAGATGTATCCACCAAGAATGACAAAACTAATAGATTGCCGTTGTCTTTGAACAAAATATCTTAAGGTATTTTCATTATTACCAGGCACAATTTTGCATACACAAAATTAGTGTTATAAGCTTGACAGTAAGATATTTTGTAAAGCTTTTGCACTAATATTGTACTAATTATTGTCTACTGGCAGTGTAAACCACCAAACTGACATTAAGAACA
Source organism: Sebastiscus tertius (assembly GCA_916701665.1). NCBI lineage: Eukaryota > Metazoa > Chordata > Actinopteri > Perciformes > Sebastidae > Sebastiscus > Sebastiscus tertius. Next base: position 17,201 of record CAKAOH010036949.1, on the reverse strand, counting down.
TGATTTTGTGGATAATGGCAGAGAAAAGGTATTGTACACAATAAAGACTCTTATACAACTATATGACTATTGTAGATGTGATGTTTCCAACGGGGGCTGTGGAGATGACGGCCGAAGTGCCCTCTACCTCCCTGAAGAGGGAAGTGGCAGAGTAAAGGGCACTCTGCTCTCATTGAATAAATAATAAGTATGCTCACAGACTTTATGTGAAATGTGTGGTTGGATCTATATGCAGTGAATTCAAATTTATTTATTTATTAGACATGATGATGTGTGTTGGTTCCACTCAACAAGTCTACAAGCCAAACAAAAACCTACATTTTCACTCCGCATCACTTCCCCATCACCACTGCACGGTCCCTGTGGTGTTCATTAAAATCTATTCCAAGTCAGCTGGAACATCTGCTCCCTGTTCACACTTCTGGCACTGGAAATTTAATATTATTCAGTTCATTACAGTGATATGTGTTCTGCTGTGTGTATACTGTAATGTGCAATGCATGAATCCAGAGGAGCAAAACTTTTAAACAAAATGTAATAAATATGAAATTGTTCCCAGAGGCAAACATAGTTGTGAAATTAAATAAATTACTAATAGTCTCACAATTCCAGTGATGTTTTTGATGAATGTAATATCCATCCATTATCTGTAACCGCTTATCCTGTTCAGGGTCGCGGGGTGGGCTTGAGCCAATCCCAGCTGACATTGGGCGACCATTCACGCTCACATTCACACCTACGGGCAATTTAGAGTCAACAATTAACCTAACCTGCATATCTTTGGACTGCGGGAGGAAGCCGGAGAACCCGGAGAAAACCCACGCTAACACGGGGAGAACATGCAAACTCCACACAAAAGGGTCACAAGCTGAGTTTTGAACCTGCGACCTTCTTGCTGTGGCAGTGCTAACCACTGCGCCACCGTGCCGCCCTGAACGTAATATGCAGGGTTCAAATTCTTAAATATCTTTATAAGAGTATGAAAATAAATGTATGACTGTGGTGACATATTCCTTTTCAACAGACCTAATGACTCATATGGAGAATTCCCTGCCTCCTCAAGCTCCACAATGTGTTATCTGACAAGAGTATTTTGTGGTTTAGAAGACACATAAAAGTAATCATACTGTATATCATTCTCCTCATTATATCAAGATCTGTGTTGATGAAAAGAACATCTGGTTTTGCTCCCCACACCAAGCGAAGAGATGGCATTTTAGATAAGGCAACTACACCAGAACAAGGGCTTTTCAGGCCCACAGTGTTTTGTGATTCCTACGTCAAATGTAGGGATTAACTAATGAGAAGTTACCATGGAGCAGCAATTGGGTCAAAACAAACAGAATTCTGGGTGGTTTGTCAATTGTGTTCACTGTTAATGTACCAAAGAGAAGTGTAGGCCAACTGCAATGAAACACTTACGGCGAAGTCAGACCAATCATTACTTACAACTGTATCTGTGTGTTTTGACAGGCTTGATCCGAACATGGATAACGGCACCTTGGGATTACTCGGAGATGCTAACACATCTCTTCACATTGAATCCTGTACTACATTGAGGAACCAGGTCTCTCGGATTTTCCTGTATGCCTTCCTCTCTGTTGGTATTGTCTGCACAGTGGTGGGCAACTTCCTCGTGGTCTTGTCCATCGCCTACTTCAAGCAATTGCAGTCACCCACGAACTCCTTCGTCATGTCCCTGGCGGTGGCTGACTGCCTTGTTGGCCTGATAGTGATGCCGTATAGTATGATTCGAACCGTGGAGGGATGCTGGTACTTTGGCGTCCTTTTCTGTCAGCTTCACTCTAGCCTAGATGTCATGCTCTGCACTGCCTCTATATTTCATCTCAGTTGCATTGCCTTTGACCGCTACTACGCTGTCTGCAACCCGCTCGTTTACTCTTTAAAGATGTCCCGCAGTCGGGTAGCTCTCCTTATTGTTGTATGTTGGGCTGTTCCCATGCTCATCTCCTTTGGCCCCATAATGCTAGATCTCCATGTTGCCGGTGTGGACATCCTGCTCCCTAAAGATGTATGCGTGTTCTTGGTCAATCGCATTTATGCTGTCATGGCATCCATGGTAGCCTTTTACTTGCCAATGGCTATCATGCTAATAGCCTACTGGAAGATCTTCAAAGCTGCTAAACGGCAGGCCATGCAGATCACCGCCATGGAAAGCCAGATGGCTGCTGGAGTGGGCAAAGACTCAAGCAAGAAAAAAAGACACAGAAACACTATGAAGAGGGAAAGAAAGGCAGCAAAAACATTGGGTATCATCATGGGAGTTTTCCTGCTCTTCTGGATGCCATTCTTTACAGTCAACATTGTGGACCCGTTCATTGAATACAGCACGGAAGTGGTTGTCTGGGATATATTTTTGTGGCTTGGATACATCAACTCATCTCTAAATCCTTTCCTGTATGGTTTCTTCAACCGTTACTTCCGTAGGGCATTCCTCATGTTCATGGGCTGCAGGGTATGCCTGCCTGGATCCTCCCCTGGGATGGAGCTGTCGCACACTAGGAAAGAGGCAAATGAACGTGCAGATCAACCATGAACTTAAGATAGTATCTGCATTTTTTTTTGTAGGCATACAAGTTTCAGTGAACAGTAAGGGCTACATTTTTGTGAATCAATGTCACTATTCGGTGTGCTCCTACCACAATTTTTTGTTGACGTAATGGAAAAATATGTTTAAATCAGGAAAAATAAGAACTATTAGTGATATGCCACCAAACATGCTTTTAACCATGATGTATGAAATCACCTCTTTTCCTTCCATGTAAAGGTAGTGTGCTCTGAGGCACAAACATTTTGATTTTGTAGCTGAACTCCGCCACAAAGGATTTTTCCAGTTCCACTGTTAAGTAAATTGGATTATGTCCATGTGTTTCTCTCTCTGTTGCCCAATGTAGGAATGTGTCAATGATATTAGATGAAATTTAAACCAGAGTGGTCGGGAACTGCAAGAATAATTTGGCAAGATAGCCATTTATACCTGTCAGTCACAGTGTCTCCCAATGCATGTATATTATGTCTAGCATTCAGATGCCTCTGTCTTGAAGTAGAATCATTCATGTGTATATAGCTACAATCAAGACTGTGGCATGTTCATTTTGAAAATATTTCCCTTGTAAAATAATTTTTCAATAATAATAAGGGAAGCTTCAAATGGATCCAAGAGGATGGCAGAACAGATATGGCCTAGAAATTGCTACAACTGAAAATAATTTGTTTTCTCCAATCTACATACTAGTGAGGAGGAGGAGGATCAAAGGATATTTAAACCATAGATAACAGGGTTTTATTGGAGAGAAAACAATTCTCGAGACCTAAAAGGAAAAAAAATTGCAAAGATTTGGAAGATGTGCAAGGCAAGTCTTGAAGAGGCCAAATCAAAGGGCTTGATGAAGCTTCACTAGGATGACACAACAGAGATTTACATAACACGTAAACATCTTATTGATACTTATAATTAGGCTTTGACTCATTCCAAACCAAAGTTGATTTGATATGGCCAGGATTTTAATTTAAAACATTAAAAAATTAACAAACAACAACAGAATGTGAAGAGGTTGCAGTGTTGACGTTGTGTTAAAGATATCTATGTATTGTGTTGCAGAGGTATCTACTGAAATGAGCATGCAAAGCAGTAGAAACGAAAGTTCACCTGCTGCCTTAAAAACGTGAGTTAAGTCAACTTGAAGATAAGGTTTCAATTCAAAAAGTTAAGTTATGTAAGTTGTTTAACTAATGATCATTTGTTGTTTAAGCTTGATATTCTGAGTTAAAACAACTTACTATGTTACATTATCCATTCAAGAAAACTTACTTTATCTAGTCAAATAAACACAGTATTTCAACTCACAATTTCAAATCAAGATAACTTCAACTATATTCATACCAATTGCTATTTCAAGTTAAGTGGACTAATGTTTTTAAATTGTTTCTACATAAATTCATTCCTTATTCCAAGACATGTGTTCTAATACTACTTGCACCTTGAGAGGCAATAGCGAGTCACTGTAGCGTCCAGTCTGCCCTCAGTTTAGTTACACAATCACTATCTGAGACTGCCCTCTGGGTGCATTTTGGAAGAGAAGGAGGAGCAGTAATGGGTGCGGTTGTTGAACAGGCTATACGATGAGCAAAATAGTAGTATGTGAATGAACATAATAGCCACTTTTTATACCCAGTCAAATATACATTATTATCAAAAAGTGCCAGTTATTTTAAACAAGGCCAAACCAATTAGACAGACTTTACCCCTGTAAATTGCACATCTATAGATGTTTCAAGCAATTTCTACTTCTGGCAAAAACCCAAAATCTGATATTTTGACAGCTGTTGGCCAGCTGCTGATATGAGCTGAAATGTTGCATGCTTGAAAAATGAGCAATGCAGCAGCAGTGTTCTTCCCTGTGTGATTCGGTGTTGATATAACCTTTTCGAACTAATATGCTCCTGACAGGTATAATAATGTAAGTGGCACCCATCCAAAATTGCCTCTTGAGGTGGAAATAAGGTGAAATTACAAAAATAAGCTTAGTGCGACATTATTCCTATTTTATTTATTTATGTCATATAATATTTTGATAGCTTGATATTATATAGGACTGGAATTCATATTTTTGAGTCCAAAACATTCTGCAAATCTGAAATGTTGTGTTAATAATGTTCATGAAATTAAGCATATTTTACTCAAACTTTAATTATCTCATATTTATTGTAACCTAAATGTTTGTGGTGTGAAAATGACAATTTGCGCTATTAAATCAAAGATCAAGTACTTATGATGGGTAGAGGACAAATAATTTGTACTTTGTAGCAAGACTATAGTGCTATTGTGATTGTTGTAATAAACAGTGGTTAGGGGGTAATCATAAAGCAGGATTACTTTTCTAAACATGCTTACTATGGAGTCTTTGGGAATGACTAGGTTTTGATTGTTTTTGTGAAAAGATTGCTGTCTAAGACAGGACAGACTGAATTCAGGAGTTGCAGCCACACTAAAAATACCAGAGTAATATTAGAACTCAAGATGTCGTTGTGACAAAATGGCAGGTGGTGGATTATTGAGTGTATGTGTGCTCTCAGGGTGCTTTTATTTTACACAATTTTAAAAAATGCACTGTACCTTCCATTTTTAAGTCAATATCAAAATGCATTATTATGTATTGTAAAATTAACATTTAACATTTAGTTTGAATTTGACAAGTTTGTTGTGAAATAACCACAAAATACATCTGCAATTATGAATCACTAATGTATTTACACTATATGAGACTCACATGCTCATCACATGTGAATTGATTTTAGACAAATGAGCCAAATGTGTCCCTTTTCTCAGTTTTCCCCTTGCAACATGTTGCTCCTCTAATCTTTAATGCAAAGTATGGATTATGTTGTAGCATAATGATACACAATGCCTCCTGCAAGACGGCACAAGAGGCATAAAACCAATATAAGTATATTTAATAAATTAAGATTTGATCTTGCACTAACTATGAATTCATTAATATACACAACTGATGTTGTCGAAATATAAAATGTAAATATATGTAAAAATATTTAGTAGGTTCATTCAACAGTTTTCAGGATATTCTGAAGACAGTTTGGTATAGGGCTATTGCATATACTTCTAGGTGTTTTGCTTCATATTATGGTACATGAGATAAAGACCAATATTATTGGTACAATGGAATAGCATACTTTACGCTAAATCCCATAAATGATTGAGAATGCAGCATAGCTACTGCTGGATGCTAAGTTGGTGGGATGTTGTGCAGTGCTTGTAAATCAGTGTCCAGTGACATTTTAGACTGAAAAAACAACATTTATTTCAACAAGTTCTCATCCCAACTCGTCACATACCGCTGCTTTGTCACGCCCCCTTGGCGTCACTTTATGTTCGACATCAAAACCACTATACTTACCCTTGGCATCACTTTGGGACCAGTAAAGTGATGTATAGTTAGGTTTAGGAAAGAAATACATGCTTTGGCTGAAAACTAATACAGTAAAAATGACACTGAACGTTGTGAACACGGTACATGAACGAACAGCTGATTGTAACTTGACACACAGGACACGAACAGCGGTCTCCTGGATGAAAGCCTTGTGCTTGTTGGACCCATCCACCTCCACTTCCGCCTGCCTGGTGTGTCCCTTTTGCTCTTTAAACAACGTCACCACACTCCAGGCACACTTTCTCGAAGCGTTTACTGTAGCCGCGGATGGGTTGGTTAATGGAACCCCCGGTGTGTTTCATACCGGCGCTAAAGGGTATCGTGTGTGGTGGTACTGAACCACAAAGCCTTGGTATTTAACGCTGTGGCTGGCTTTACTCAGAACAGTTATACTGCCATCTTTGTAATTATGCTTACTTATTAGTCTCTCTCTCTCTGTGTGTGTGTCTCTGTCTCTCTTTATTTTTTGTGGATCAACACTGAGGACATTTGTTTTTAATCCTTTAGGCCACTCTTTTGCTCATCAGACTGTTATACTAGAGCTACACAAACATATAGGTAGACTTATTTTGTCTAAAATGCTAAAAAAGGTTTAGCTTAAAGGCTAAAAACGCAGCCACCCTAATCCCAGGCTATCTCAGATAGTGCTAATGTCTGTGTTTCTATGGTAATACACGACTGACAAGTGAGTCAATTTGTGGTTTAACATTGCTGTAAGATGAGCAGTGAGAGTGGTACGTTTTTGGAAGTCCTAGCAACTCCTTGAAAGTATATATTATTTTCTGCTATTGCCTCACTCTCCTTTAATTTTGTAATCTAATCCTGCAAGGCACACAGATACCCAGAGCGCACAGTCGCCTACTCAAGATAGTCAAGGACCACACGGCTTTGTGCAAATGCTGAACTCAGATGTTTATCTGCAGTCAGTTTATTAGCCCTAAGCCATAGTCAGAGTCTATTTTGTTAAACTAGCACCAGTGCAGTCAGCACACAATTAGGAGTCAAGGCAGTGGTTGTTTGTTTGGAGGGTTCTTTCGCTTTGTAAAACTGTGCAAACTGTGAAAGTGTAACAGCACATTGCAGTGGGAACCAGTGAATTTTATCACTCCACTTACAAAATAGCTTTGGAGTTATGCTGTTGTTTCAAGTCTGTTTTCTTTTTGAGGGACAGAAGGGTAAATGGAAAATGTTTCAAAGGGCGTTTGTTAAAGACCACAACAAAGAGCATTTAAACCACGACAGCAAGCTATGTTTATTTGTTCGTGTTTTATATTGGTTTTATATATTTTCATTCATATATTTCTACAGTGCATCCCACTTGCAATAACTGGTGCGTTTAGCTTTTACTGTCAGTACTTATGATGTTTTTGTCCACTTTGTGTTTCAGTTCTTTACGGGGTGTCCACCAATAAAAACTGTTTTCTGTTTATTTTCATCAGTTTCTTTCTCTTCATAGAGTCATGTATTATTTTTTGGTCATGATTTCAAATGAAAAAAGTACATTTCAGCTGTTTGACTTCCCCTCGGGTCAAGAAAACATTTGAATAAACTCATGGTGGAATGAGGCTAATAACAGGAAGCATTTAAGATTTATTAGTCCTGATAGAGTCTCTCCCTCTTTCTCTCGGTTTCTTTACATTGCCGGCAGCTCCAGCCTTATGTGAATGTGACTGATCTCTTCCTAAAATCTTTATTTGTATTTGTTTGTCAGTCAGCATATCTCACTACCCTGTTGAATATATATATAGCTCCGGCTATGGGCGGTGCTTGGTATTTCCCCGACTGATCTCAACATGGCTGTCGGGTCACAAACTTTCTCATTTTACAGCTAAACAGTACACTACAAGATGTTTCTGAAAACATTTGAGGCGAGAAATAGGCATTACAGTACCTCAGTATTCATATTTGATGACAGTGATTGACAGCTGCTCAGAGACGGCAGGCTGCAGCTCGGCTCTGATTGGTTGTTTTTCTTTCGGTCTGTGAAATCTTGCAGACGCCATTAGAAGCACCAGAGGACACAGAGGCACATGCCTTTTTTCAGATTACCTGTTTCATGCACTACTGTCAGGATATAGTGATATATCTTATATCGTTTCATTAAAAAAAAACTTTTTAAAATCATATTTGCTCCATTTCTACCCACTGCAGCTTTAAAGGTGAAAATATGCATGAGGTAAAACAACCAGAACAATAGTGACATCTGCTGGATGCAGATTTTCAATCATAAATCAAATTACAAGGGAGCCTTATTGTAATTTAAATGAAAAACAGATTCATTGGCTCAACTTGTTTTCTCTCCTTTTTATTCCTCTTTTCATCTGACATAAACAAACATAACATCAGAAAGTACAAAACAAAAGCATGTTCATTTCACATTAGCACTCACTTGGCAATGCAAATTGTAGTTAGGCGAGCCAAGTAGACACAAGGGTTTTTATTCAAACAAGTGTACATATCAATGCCAACATTCAGAATAAATACTGTGCAGCATCTTAATTCTTAGCCGGACTCTTATCTTTACAAAGCCTTGTCAAAACAGAAAAATGGCAGCTGAAATATCATAACTCATTCTGACATATTACATTAGATTAAATCCAGACATTCTGGCAACAATAAAAATTGCACTTATAACTTTTATTTCACTCTGTTAGAGTTTTCAAAATATTTGTTTAAATCCTTTACAGTTATTTTTTTTGTTTAAAATCAGCTGAATATCAAACAAAGTAGCCACCAGTCATCGCGTAGTGTCAGTTGAAGACATGGAGACTGTCTGATATCAAATTGAAAGAAATAAGCGGCAAAAATGAGGCTTATGTTAAATGTGAGCACGCCTGTCAACTGTGGGCTGTGTAATGTCGATGCACAGTGTTTCCATGTGACAGCAGTCAAAGTAAGTCCAAAACGTTGGCTACTTCTGTGTCCACTTCCAAAAAGTAGCTCACAAGTCGTTTCATCTAAATAAACATGATGGGGATGAGGGATTGAGATTAGTCCTGTTTGTGCTGGGAACAGGCCTTCATTCTCAGTCCACAGCTTTAATCAAGCCTTGATTCTCAGAAGTTTTGTGAACACAAAACGATCACAGTCTTTCTTGCATGTTGGTCCAATATGGCCCTTTGAAAAATAAATAAGAGATTCTCTGGTGGCCCCTCTAAATGTCAGTCTCTTTCAGGCCATAGCAGTCTGCAAGATCATAGAACTGATAACTGCTCTGCTCACAGGAGTTGTAAATCCCCATAGAGACTGTATCTACTATATCAATCCGACCCACTGCAGGTGTGGTTCCTTTTCCCGGCCCTCCTTTGATTTTATTTGACAGATTGTTCACTGTCTCTTTGAGCTGGAAGGAGGATTTTTGCAGTGGTGGAAAGAGACTCCATCTCTTGAAACCTAGCGAGTGCCCTTTTCCCTTGTGTAACAAAGAGCTGCCACAGGATTCGTGCACAGCGTAGCCGGGCTTAGACTCTCCCTTCTGATCCCTTGTCATTCCCCTGACGGCCGTCCGCCACCTCTGGTCATAGAAGCGACGCAGGACCCTCTGTCTTTGGTGACACCGGCACCTGAGGAGCCGAGTGAACGCCCGCTGGAACTCTTTGCTGGAGCAGGGGTAGATCATGGGGTTGATGCAGCTGTTGAAGTAGCCCAGCCAGAAGACCACCTTGAACACAGTTTCGGATGGCTTCAGCGCCGGGAAGAAGGCACCTAAAAGGAGATGGAGCCATTAGAAGGATTTGTGAGGAGACATACAGTAAATGCATAATACAAGTACTGCTTTCATTGTTCCATTAAAAAAATCAACATTTTCACAAAATATATTTAAAAAATCAAGAACAGTTGAAGGAAAATGTAGATACAGTTAGAGAAGTTACTAGTACTCAATTCTGATTGGTAAATCACGGCGTTCTACAGTCTGTTATTTCTTTATAGCAGACCGTTGCTACCTATAAAAGACCGTTGCTATGGACGAAGTTCTGATGTCGGACTCTGGCGGACCTTTTTTGTGTCAAAGTATTGATTTCTTAAGTAAGTAGCGGGATAATGTACAGCTAGTGGGTCATTATTGTGAAATAAACTCCTTCAGGGCCAGGCGACAGCTTTGCGTCAGCGTTCTGCATCGCACTGTTGGGTTTATTTCACAACAATGACCGGCTCACTGTACATTATCGTTTACTTATGTATTCTAAATGCAATGCTAAATATCAGATCTGGATTTTGGCAATGTATGCCATTTTTGTCAATCTGGAATGTAATCAGTTTAAAAATATTTAATAAGTAATTCACTGGAATAATTGGATCTTAACAAATCAATGTTACAAAAAGTTTGCTTTTTAAATAGTTTATGTTTTTAAGGAATAACGGAGGAAAGAACTGTTAAACTGAACCTGGATCTGAAACAAACAATGCGTTAAGGGTATGTGCAGCTATATTATGCTTATGCTACTTGTATACATTTTTCATCCCTCTGACAGTAGGGTATTCACAGCATTACTTTGTGATGATTTATTGTGCAGCAGTAGCTGTGGCTCTGACATTTTGTGACATTTTATTAATGGGGACAGATATGTTACAGAGCACACTTCAACCACAAGCCCCAGCACACACAACTCTTTTTATGATGCTTTTGCTTGAGTAGAATATGTGATGAGACGTTTTCTTAATAGCGCTAAGTACTTAAATTATTTCTTGAATGATTTTGATTGATGCACATTTGTCTACGTTAATCAGACTGCTAACAACATGAAGGGGATTTAAATGTTCCTGTGGTGAATGCTTTCTCTGAGGGGATAAGGTAGAATATACACCTTCATATGTAATGCATGAACACTGCCTTGGCTGGTGCAAAGGTTCATTCAAACCATGTCTTTGTCATTAATATCGGTATGATGGAAAATCCTGCCATGGAGAACTTTAAGTATTCCCTTTATCAGCTTTCTTTGGGATCAGCTTAGACTTTTTCTAGGACATTAATTGCCTAAAGGCATTTAAAAAAAAAACATATTAAAGTGAGACGTTCTTACATATAACATTACAGAATTTACCATTAATTAGATAAAAAAGTTTTGAGTTAAAAGTTTGGTTTTCTTTCTGCTTACTATCAACACAAGCCCTAGCTGCTTTGCTCATATTATCATACTTGTTTTGGCAATTTTTGGCATGACATGCTATGACCTCAGCTTGGATTAAACACAGTTGTTGACCCTGGACACAGAGGCAACATAGTGCTAATGTCAGGCAGGTCTGGACTGCCTGGGCCTAGAAGTCCGTTTTCATTTCAACTCTGTGGCTTGTATGTGATTTTCAAAGTAATGGTTTCATGCTGTTTTGACATCAACCACTAATAACATACTGCACACTTGATTGTACCATTTGGTTTCTTCAAATGGGGTCGTGTTTACCGTGTTCACGAGAAGAGTCCATATGAACGCCCCCCTCTTGTGGTATTCATGACCTCGTAAGTGGAAAGTTTCTAAAAGCTCAGAGTTTACGAGTTGTGACGTGTTTGTTGACGTTGTCAGAAATGGTGGAGGCCATGGAAGTTCATTTTTCAGTACATAATAAGCACTATATTGTTATTTTAGTTGTATATTGTTTTTCTTCAAAAATGCTGATATTCCCAATAGCCCCATCTTTTTCCTTTGTCAGTATGCCTTTGCATTTCCTGCATTATGTTACCTGCTTGCTAGCTCGCTTTGGCTTCTAGACGCCGACAGTAACGTTAATATTGACGTTGCTCAGCATCAGTGTTCTCACGACTTAACCACTTGAACGTCAAGCATATTGTGTACACGACTTCCCACGTTCCCAAACACGAGCTCACGAGTTTCATTTTCAAGGCACCACTTTACTCAGAGACAAAAAACTGTAATATAAAACAGTTCTCTCTCTTTATCTTCCGTAACTTATTCTGCAGCCTGAACAGTATTCTGTGTGTAGCATCTGCTACCTTCCTCTTACTTTGATTTCATTTCTGTTAAAAGACTCATCTGTAAACCAGTCCTGGCTCAACACGGTTAAAGGTTAAGATGAAAAAAAAGGAAGGTGATGTTCTCCGCTGATTCTTCTCAATGAAATGACATCACCTTAAGCGCAGGCAGCAAGTGATTCACCACTCTGACGCACTACCCCAACACCATGACAACAGGTAATGTCTTTTAGATTTTCTTTTTTGTTTTATTGACTTCTTAGATAACAGTATATTTTTAGCCTGATATCGGTAAGATGCAGACCGCCCAGTCAGCCCTGCTATTATGATCTATATAGTAGCCTATATAGTATAAAATAAACAGTGAGTGGGGCTCCACTCACTCCCGTATCAGTCAGGTGAAAAGCTCCTTTATTTATCAGTATAGTTATAGATTTGTTTTTGGGTTATGTGACATGTGTTCATCCTCTGAAAGTAGGATCCACTTACTTTTTTTATTGCACCTACTACTGTAACACCAACAAATTATAGACAAAACAACAAGTTGCAGATTATATTTTGAACATTTCACCCAGTCTCAACCCCCATCGCTATCCCATTAACCCCTCACTCCACCTCTCTCAACTAGGATCCACTTCTATTGATTAATACATTTGCTTCATTTTGTATGTTTTATTGTTTCTTGTTTGCTTTGATTTCTAATTATTGTTCCCTCTGCGCTCCACTTCCTGATTGAGAATGATGCTCTCGTGTTGGCAGCCGTGATTGCCAATAGATGTATCACATGTAAGTGGAATCATGGTAAATGGACTTGCTTTTATATAGCGCTTTTCTAGTCTTCCGACCACTCAAAGCGCTTTACACTACATGTCAGCATTCACCCATTCACATACTGATGGCAGAGGCTGCCAACTTTGCCCATCAGGATCTAATCTAAATACTCATTCACACACCGATGGCTATGCCTTCGGGAGCAATTTGGGGTTAAGTGTCTTGCTCAAGGACACATCGACATGTGACCCGGAGCAGCCGGGGATCGAACCACCGACTTTCCGATTAGTGGACGACCTGCTCTAATGAGGTAAATTCATGTGCTCCCTTGGAAAAAAAATAACCTATGCTATAAGAGGTAGCCCACAGCTTTTGGATCACTTATATAGAATCTTCTTAACCTTTCTAGGGTATTTACTTAATTATTAATTATTATTTTCTACGTGCTATTTTCTTTTTTTTCTTCTTTTTTTCCCTCTATATTTATTTAATTAATTTATTTATTTATTTAAGGTTTCTATCTTACCACCATGAACTATACTACCGTAGTACTTATTAATTTTAATTCTAACTTACTAATCCAATTATTTTAAAAACTATTTATTAGTTATTTTTTATTAGTTATTTTTTCTGTAACTTTACCTCTAGGGGTGGGAAGAAGGCTGGACCTGTCTGTGTCTGGGAATGGGAAGTGATGTGTATGCGTGTATACATGTATGTACATATTAAATGATAAATGAAAGATATATATATTTTTTTTTATTTTTTTATTTATTTTTTTGTATTATGGCACTTGTGTTATGTTTTATTATGTTTGGAAAACAAGGAATAAAAATAATTTTCCAGAGAATGATGCTGTCATGAACACACAAACATGAATGCCCTTCACTCCACCAGGTGTTGCCACTGTGGACTGTACCATGTGGGACCTTGGGATGGGAGATGAAGCAATGGGTTTTCTTTTTGTATTTTGTTTATACCAGCCTTAGAAAAATTAACTGTAGCTTGAATAGTAAGTTGTAGAGTTATTGTATCTCAATGCCCCAAAAGGAAAGACTGATATTACTAACAATCTTAATAGCTTTAATTGTCTGCTTAATTTTACCCTTGCTGTTAGCAATGTAGTTTTGACCAAAAAGTATTTAAAGTTTGATTCATTCAACCTTTTGTCGGGTTTGCTGGGGATCCCTCCTCTATGTCAGCGAGTTTCCTTTATTTTTGTATTGACGCCTTTTGTTCTATATGTATATTGATGATACAGTAAGAAACCGTAAAAAGCCGAGCTCTGAATCAATTCCCCGTCTGCTCATCCTAACACACACACACACACACATATGTAAATGTTATATTTGATGACCACATAAAACTCAAGGTAATAATTTCAATCCATCGGAGCACAACTGCAGTAATATTACAGTTTATTATGATATTAATCTCAGTACATTTCAGACACTGAAATGTACTGACACTAATGGACACTAATTCTCTATTAATTTACTGCAAAACATTACATCTCCATCAGACCAAGTGTATTGTTTCAATAGTCTGAGTATAGAATGTACAATATACTTTAAAACAATGAGGCCACAATAAACTGCAATAGCTGGAGGCTTGAAACATGTATGACCATGTGCCTTTATGCTGGCTGGATTTATGTCTGCAACAAATAAAGGAAAACCAGCCAATTATGACATTGTTGAATAATTCATACTAAAATGTTAACTCTATATTCCCTGCGTGTGAAAGGCTACCTCTCTTTTTGGTATTCATTAGTCTGGTGCACTAATATAAGCAGATCGTGTCAGGTTCCTCTCTGGAGCTTCAGATGAGTCAGACTTCTTCGTCTAGAGTCGCATCATCGCGGAGAAAGCACCTGATTGGCACAAGAGGTGCTAAAAGTACATGTCTGCCTCTCAACAAACAGTTACTCATTAATGTTTTGTCTCAACGACGCACCAACATAAATCTGTCTAAGGATGGGTAAGCAGCGCTATGATAGGATGTGACTATTCCACTCTCGTCAATCAGTCATTTAGGAACAAACAGCAACAGCATTAGGGATGAATCCATAAAACAGGGTAAGACTTTATTGATCCCTATGGGGGCTTGTTGTTTTAAACTACTCCCTCCGGGGAGGTGAAAGTTCAGGGTCAGGTTGCAGAACATCATGTCTGAGGGGTTTCCGCTGGACAGATGGTTTCCAGTAAGGATCCTAAATTCCTGAGAGTTCCTGAGAACTATCACATTATATCCATTAACATACTACAGACAATATGGTTTAGTGTAGAATCTAAACTTTCGATTATAAAGGCGTTCTTGGTGGCCTGACACTTTTTATCATGCAAATTAGAGGCCGCTATAGCTACCAGGAGTCATACATTTAAAACAACTTAAAATATCACCAGACATTTCTCTAAGACAATTATTCCTTTTGGCAGAGCTCCTTGTTTTGTTTTTCCTTTTGAATACTGATTTTTAGCAGAGGGATACACCATGAGTCATGGACTCTTTCAGACTCGAGATCCTGGGTGACGTTTCCACCAAAGCACACTGTATAATGTGATCACAAAGGCATCATATGATAATGAAAATGATATGAGAGATTGTCAAAATCAGCTCAAAACGCATGTTTCAGATTGGCCTAAAAGTGTGCAATACAAGAGCGTGCATATAAATGTTGTGCTGATATGATAATGTATCTAATGTGATGGCGTATTGATTTGTACTAACAAATTTGCTAATTTCCAATCACAAGAGGAGATTGCATCTCTTGGACTTCTCGATACTAATACACTTGCCCTTCTAACTCCCATTGAGTGACCAAAGTGACGAGCAGCTCCCAGTTAATTTCTCCCAGAAGGCTTTGCTGTCATAATTCCATTCAATAAATCTGGAGGTTGCACCAGAACGAGAGTGCTGTAAGTGCTGTACCTGGTAAGACACTTGCCATTTGTTCATAATGGCTTTCACAATCAATTATGTGAAATATACGCTGAATTAAAATTCATGAGGTCACCATAAGTGTGCGTGTGCGTGTGTGTTGTCAATACTAGGCTACTACTTTCTGTAAATGCATGAGCATACTTCAGTTTGATTTATGTGTAATCCATAATGACTTGCATTGGTCATCCCCACTGAAGGGCCTTTTTCAACCATCTAGTGATTCTCCATTTCTCATCCTAATCTTAATTTTAATACCATGGTCAGTTTAAAAGCTGATTTTAACGTTAACAACTACATCTTAAGTCTTCGTTGTGAATAATCTAACATTTTCAAGACTTCTAGGTAGAGTTTAGTGTTATAACTGATCTTTTCCTGCTAGATATGTAGATCAGGAAACAAAATAAGTAGCTCACTGGAAATGGTAGCTACTTGGAATGTGCAGCTGTGATGACTGCAAGATGCTGGGAGCATTTAATTTTAGAGAGCTCATTAGTGAAGAATGTCAATCTATTATGACTGCTCTTTTAAAAAATGTGATATTAGCCATCTGGAAAAAAAGGCTCTCAGAAAAATTGCATGCATGACAACAAGCCACATTAATGGTCACGTTGCAGATTTGCTTTTCTGACTAAAATATTTGTTTTTTCTTTATTACAATCTTAGTTTTGATCAATTCCTGGCATAACTCTTGGAATAAACAGTGAATAAAATCCACCATGTGCCATTTTCTGTTTTCTCTTATGCATATTTTACTGCTGGACATGTATTTATTGTTTTCTTAAACTGTAGTTTACTGATTTAATACTGGCAGTTGTATAGCTTATAAATCTAGCAGTTCTCAAGAGGAGCTGCAGGCTGAAAAAGTTAAATCACTTCAAGTGCAAATGCATTATTTACTCACATTAAAATGAATTAGCAAGAAAACCTGTCACATCACTGCAAACTAGGGCTGTGTATTGGCAAGAATCTGGAGATACAATACGTATCATGATACAGAGGTTACGATTCAATATATTACGATACGTGAGTAAGGCATTCAATCTAATTCTAGGAAAACTGTAAGAATAAAGAACATACTGCCATATACATAAATTCGGAGTAAGAAAATGTTGACTTTTTTATGCAATCAGAACAGGGAGATCTGCATTTACCACAGTCCCTGTAACATCCAACATCATAGCACTATACTTTGAGAGGACACATCTCTTTGCAAATGAAATAAAGTATTGATTGAGTAAATCTTTACATGTAAACTATTAATTAAAAAGTGTTTTTGAGAATCGATACAGTATCACAAAACAGATCACGATATTTTATATTTTTTTTTTTTATATTTTCTTACACTCCCTATTGCAAACTATTCACCACATTATCAGCTGAGGTGAAGAACATACTGCCATATGCATAAAATCTGAGTAAAAAATGTTGACTTTTTTATGCAATCAGAACAGTGAGATCTGCATTTATCACAGTCCCTGTAACATCCAACATCATAGCACTATACTTTGAGAGGACACATCTCTTTGCAAATGAAATAAAGTATTGATTGAGTATATCTTTGCATGCAAACTATTAATTAAAAAGTAATTTTG
>CAKAOH010036947.1:0-12923 GCA_916701665.1 Sebastiscus tertius | reverse complement strand
CAGTTTGACTACCTCTAGGTCTGATTGTATAGAAGTCCATGAGAAAATGAGCCTACTTCTCACTTGATTTATTACCTCAGTAAATATTGTAAACATGCGTTTATGGTGTCAATCGCTAGTTTCAAGTCTTCTTCAATACAGAATGATGTTCATTTAGTAAATTATGGTCCCATTTAGAGTCAAATAGACCATAAAGCAGTGGATGCTTTAGGGCGTGGCTTCCTTGTGATTGACAGGTCGCTACCACAGCGTTGTCCGGTCTGGGAGTTGTCCGTGTTTCCGTCTTAGAACTTTAACCCTTTCACAGTGTGTTTTCACTTCATGAAAGTTAATTGTAACATTTTTTGGTCGCCTAAAAATGTCTTATTCAGGTTGTACTTAGCTCCACCCATTCCTGTCACTTTTGGTTGCAAAAAACCAAGATGGCCACGGCCAAAATGCCAAACTCAAGGCTTCAAAAAGGCAGTGCGTAAACCAATGGGTGAAGTCATGATGACTACGTCCACTTCCTATATACAGTCTATGGACAGAACTGAAAGATTGTAGCTTCATTATGCTAACCTTGTTTTAAATCATGGGTCTAAGAAGCAAGCCTTGAATTAATGTTTATATTTTAAATTATTGGATGAATTCAGCAATTCCGAATAAATTATTTTGTATATGTCAAAAATACAGCTAACATTTACCTTTTTTAAATTCCCAATAAACAGAAATGCATATCATTCTATTCCCAAGAGATTAGTATTGGACAGATTTCACTATAAATCCTTGAGCGTACAATACATGATCTGCCTGTATTGCCTATAGCGTATACAGTACATGCTGCAAGGCTCCCTGAGTAACCAGCCGAGTGCTAATGAGCCCATCTCCTGTTAATTTGATTTAGAGCGTGGGCTCCTCCGTGGAGCCGCAGCTCCGTCTGTCTGGCTCTGCTGCTGCTGCTCCCAGCTGCAGGGTGGCTAACCTGTGTGCAGCTGTAATAGTATGCTGTAATGGTGCCGCACCTCTGCTTCACGCATGCACATTTACACACCCTCTCTCCAGCCTCGCAGTTTACACCCCTGTGTTTCCTCGTAAACACTGATTTACAGACTCGTCTACAAGCCCAACATGAAAATGAACGGGTGTGTAATCTGGTTATGTTTCTCTCAGCAGGATGCAAGAAAGGAAAGGTGTTTTATTTCTAATAAAAAGTTATTTGCTGATCATTTCCCTTATCGCATGCGTGTGGATTCAGCAGAGAAGAATTCAACATGGGTCACCTTGAAAAAACGATAGATTGGAGAAAACGATAAAATCATGCAGTTTAGTTAGTATATTTTTGATGATGCATTAGTCGTTCCTGAAGCAAGAAACCACCCAACCAACACTGTGATCTCTGATGTTGTCCAGATAGAGAAGCTACCTCTTTGAAAACAGAAAAAATGTAGCTGCATCTTTTAAAAATCCAACAGGGTGTTCAGTATTTTCATCATTTCCAAGTCAACGTACCAGATATGGAGATGGGAGAAACAATTTTGTCTCATTTCTGGCTACAGAAGACTGTTTACTCTTACAGATGGAGGTGTTTTGTGCAACAGGAAAAGAGGGGAAATGTTGAAATTGCTAGTATTTCCTTTTGCTGCTGATCGACAAATGATACATGGGATAGTTTACCTGTTGAAATATGCCCCTACTTACTAAAACACCAGCTTAGTATTGCTGAGGTGGACAAAATATGTCATATTTGGTTGCGTTATCGATCACAGTGCATAAATGAAACCGCACCTGGTCCCACGTGAGGGCGTATAAATAGCACGACATTACAAGGACATTTTAGGCTTTTCACATGTCATTTATACACCGCACAATAAAACTACGGTAACGTCCAAAAAAACCCGTTTAATTAGGTTTAGGAAAAATGGAGTGGTTGGGCTTCAAATAAGTACATAAACTAAGTAAAATACGTATGGAAACAACATAATAAGTATGAAAAACACTTGTAAACATTGATTTACACGCTCACACTCACACGTGTAAACAAACAAAATATGAGGTGGTAAAATATGTCATATTTGGTTGTGTTCTTGATCAAAGTGCATTGATCTCTTAACTTAAATGAAACCACACCTGGTCTCACAGGAAGGCGTATAAATCAGCACAAAATTTGCAAGGACATTTAGCGTGTCATGAGGACACATTTTAGGCTTTTCATGTGTCATTTGTACGCCAAGCAACAAAACTACGGTAATGTCCACAGTTAGGTTAAAGCAACAAAACCACTTAGTTAGGTTTAGGTAGAGCGTCATGGTTGGGATTCAGCAACTGTATTTCTCGTATAAAATGTTTTCAGAAACATATTTAGGTGAATTATTTACATAATATAAGAGAAAAAAGGTTGCAAATGAGCCGCCATGTTGGTTCCGGTTTGAAAGCTGGGAGCAGCAGTCCACGAGGGAAAGCGTTCATCAAAAAACACCCCTGTGGACGGACACGAACCATTAGGCTATAAACGAACTATACCACAGCCGCATGAGCGCAAGTATAGAAAACGTGACTGTAACAGTAAAGGCGGACGAGTCAGCGTGATGATGTTTAGTAGACTCATTTAGCCACTTGTTAGCAACTGCCTTTTTTAAGACACATAAAGTCTTCAAAATTCACAAGTTGGGTATTTGTTGATGTATTTTATGCATTAAAATCTCTTCAGCTTGTGTTAACCACAGACCTTATTTCAGGCATCTAACCAAAAACCCATTGACTTCCAAACGAGGGAACCGAAAGTTTTAACTCATTTCTTGGTTTTAGGACTCATTCCTGCAGGACTGTATTATCGTATCATTCACACGCCTTTTCGTCTGCTTTATTTGTGATTCTATGGGAAACAAAGTTGATCCGCTGTGACGGAGGGGGGGGGGAGGGGGATCCACCGCTTTAATCGATCACTGGGGGAACAAAATGTCCTCTGATGCAACTCCTGGAGGTATGTGGTAAATCTCTCTTATAAGATCCGCTTGGTGGAGAGAGTGAATATTGAAATTCTTTGCCAATGATTTTAATTCATTGATTAAATTCATTCTTTAAAAAAAAGACTTATCATTTGCCTGTTTTCAGACAATACACTTTCACTTGAATATATCCATGCGAAGAGAAGAAGGGACTTATGGAAATTGTCCATGCTTTCTGTCCTCGCGTCTTTCTTTTCTGATCCCCTCCCACCCTCCTCCCCACCCCTTGAGGGATGAAACTGCTCACAAAGCCGGAGTGAACGCTGCTGAAGTGCAGAGAAAATGTTTATGCACCAAATCCCTTTTTGTCTTCCCTCTCCGTCCGTAATGCCGCTCAATTTGCCTAAACTTTTCTCAGAGAAATTGGGTGATTTCCATTTTGCTCTCGAGTGGAGGAGCTTTTGGGAACATGCCTGCGTGTTAATCTCCTCAGGATTCCCTCTGTTTAACCCAGAGCTGTGACATACCGACGAGGGGATTTCTCCTTTGAAATAAATCATCTCACCTGCTGGCGTGAACGGAATATACCGGAGATACGGAAAAATCATTATTTATCCTTGTACTCGTTTATGACCACTAAAGCCAATCATGTTTTCAGTGCCTTCGAATTTATTCCTCCTGATCCATGACAGTCAGGAGGATTTATTAGAAGTGAAAAGTGTTTTACGATGAATCTCTGCAGCTGCAGTGTGCGGTGTGCTATGTCATGTGACTGGATGTGACTCGGAGCTAACAATGGTCAGGGGTGACGCGTGGTTGTTTTTGTGATGGGCTTGACGCTATTCTCCAATGACAGCACCAACAATCCGAGCCACGACATGTCCCCTAAAGGCTCCTGTAGTAGATGGTCCAGACGGGTGGGATGGTGAGGGGTGGGGGGGGGGTGATTATGTCTGAGAAAAGGCTCGGAGGCTTTGAATAAAAAGCGATAGATAAAAAGAGAAAGCGAGAGAGAATCCCACCCGTGACAAAAACCACAGCTCGGGGCGCACATCGCTCACACGAGCGGCAGAGAATGAAACCGCGGCCGCCTGATTTGTGCCTAATAAAGTTGTCACATCCTATCAGGACTCACATCTACTACGCGAAGCACAGGCCCCCAGTCAGGGCTAGTCAGGGGTGATCAGGGGCAGCCCGTATTGGACAACACCTCAGAGTGATGGATGATGGGATACGCCGCTGCCTGATGGAAGTGAAGGCCAGATGATGGGAGGTGATACGGGTGTACAATGGGCAGCCACGGGTGTTTTGGCTCGATTTATTACGGGTCGTAAGCAGAATTAAAGCGACGATCCTTAGTCTCTTGGTAGCAACTTCATCACACTGTGGCAAGCTGTTTTAACATTTATTATCACACGGCTCTGTTGAATACTTGATTCTGATTGGTCAATCATGCGTTCTACGGTGTGTTATTTCTTTTATAGCAGACCGTTGCTATGTATAACAGACTGTTGCTATGTATAACAAACCGTTGCTATGTATAACAGACTGTTGCTATGTATAACAGACCGTTGCTATGTATAACAGACTGTTGCTATGTATAACAAACCGTTTCTATGTATAACAGACTGTTGCTATGTATAACAAACCGTTTCTATGTATAACAGACTGTTGCTATGTATAACAGACTGTTGCTATGTATAACAGACTGTTGCTATGTATAACAGACCGTTGCTATGTATAGCATACCGTTGCTATGTATAACAGACCGTTGCTATGTATAACAGACCGTTGCAACGTATAACAGACCGTTGCTATGTATAATAGACCATTGCTACGGACGCTCTGATCATAGACTCTGGAGGACCACGTCCGATCATATCAATGCGCAGAAAGAAGTCCGGTAAATTAAGAAATGTCAGCCATAACTCCATCAGAAAACACCATGGAGTATTTTTCTGATATTGATTTTAATACATTTGGAGAGCACGAAACTTTAGATTCATGGCTAACGACGGCAGAAGAGTACCCAGTAAAGAAAAAGAATTAAAGACTGGTTAATCGAGAAGAAAATGTAACAGACTTTGACAGTTACGAGACAGAAAACCTCAATGAGATGCATGTTATGCATCTTGTCCGACGAGACGGACACGTACAGATGAATGAGGACAGAAATGTCAACATTAATATTCCGTCACACAGTGGTGAGATTTGTGCCTGATCAGAAGTGTCTTCTATTAGTTTTCCACCTCCGATGAAGAGCACAGCTGCTTTCTCAAGCCTAATGGCCCTATTTTAACAATTATCTGCTATTTTAGCATATAATTATTAAATAATGTTTAAAATAAAGTATTTTATGATAAATTTGGAGGTAAATATTGGGGTAATTTGCCAGTAATTCCAAAGAAATCAAAGAAATTTCAAATAGGTTACTTGCTAATTATCACCTAATTCCCATGAAATTTGCGGACGTGTAAAATGAAGTGTTATCCTCTAAGTCTACCCTCTGCCGAGCTATTAAATGTTAAAAACGGCTTCACAGCCCATGAAAACACAAGTACATTTTTAGAGATCCGTCCACTTTCTCAGAGCGACAGAGAACATTTCATGGGCTGCAATGTCTCCGCGCCTCGGCGCCTCAAAAACCCACGCTCAGGACTGAATGTGGTTCACGTCAGTGTGCCTCTGCTTGAAGACAGGTCCTGTCCTGTGCCTTGCTTATTTCCTTCTTGCCCACGCTCCCATTATGGAAGCAGTATCTATGGCCTGACCTGTAGAGGGAGGCAGCGTGTGGAGTCAGAGTCAGTCTGCCCACAGAGGCCACATACAGTTCCCTTAAACAAAGAGGAGTCAGCCACAGATAGATCCCAGCACATGCCTGCCAAAACAGGATATTTAGAGATTATTAGTGGTGTCCATTTGTTGACCCAGAGGTCATTAAAAGCCTCAGGTCCTCTTTAAGATCATTCAATCACAGCCTGTGTGTTTATTTTTTTACCACAACAGTGTGTGAGAGTGTTGTACCTTTAATGTGCAACAACATAACCTACAGTAGTTATCAGCTAGCTAGCATGACTGTCCATGGCCTCATGAAGTAATATTCCTTTATCTCAGCATTGCAGGCATCGACAGAGGTTTAATTTCTCTTGAGATTAGGCTCCATAGCTTATGGGTCTATTGGAATGGGAAATTATTTACTACTAATGTTTCCTCTGCACTCAAAACACAACTCGCTCCCCTGCAGTTACCAGTTTTTTTATTACTTTTCCAAACTGTATTTTTTATTCCCGCTCTATAGATTCATCACAAAAGAATTGCATCCGCTTTTATCAAAAGTTTTCAAATAGTTAAGTCGAAGACAACCAGATGATGCTCGCTCCTCTCTCTGTCGTTATACATTTCCCCAGTTTTGGAAGCCAAATTTGCTCCGTGTGCAATATGTGAGTACAACAGGCCAGCCGTGATCGAGAGGTTGGAGCTTTAAATCGATCACGGGTGGCGCGTTACTGCGAGTTACGGAAATTGCTCTCATCTCGAACTCGGCGACGGTGCTTTTGCATGCAACACAGATCTTAGCAACAAGTTCCCTGCGAGTAAAAAAATACAAACAGAAAAAACACTTAAGTTGTACTTAAGAAATGATAAACCGTATTAAAATCATGCTTTTTTTAATGTCATTTGAGGGCAGTATTACGAATAATACATTGTTTTTGAGAACACTTTAAAGTTGCACTAATCATTTTTATGATTTATATATATATATATATATATATATTAACAATGAATCAAATTACCATATGTAATGTGAAAGATAAGATAGAACTTTATTAATCCCGAAGGAAATTCGTGTGTCAGAGATTGCTCAAAAATTACAACCATAGAACCACATAAAAAAACAATAGAGTAAAAAATACCAACATATACAAATAATAATGAATAATGAATATAAAGTGTATAAGAAGTAATACTAGCACCAGTTCCTCATAGAATAACAATACAAGTAAGATAAATAAGTAAGTAAAAGAAAAAGAAAAAGAAAAAAAAAGTGATCTTGTACATGATATTGAAAGTAATATTGCACATGATATTGCACATGATGGGGATATTGCACATGATATTGAAAGTGATAGGGATATTGTTCTGTGTACCATGTGGGGTAAGATCTTCACTATTTTAAGTGTCTCATTAATCTCGTTTCCTGTCAAGCAGCAAATGGACTGCAATTATATGTTACTGGACAAAGCGCGTTATGCAACGCACACAATCCTACACTAATGGTGTCGGATCAGCCATTAGTGTAGCGAGGCTGCCAGCCTGCCCATTTGGGGTTCAGTGTCTCTCTCAACACTTGGACATGTGGGCATGTGGACAGGAGGAGTCGGGGATCGAACTGCCAGCCTTGTGATTAAAGAGCGACCGCGACCCTCTCTACCTCCTGAACCAAAGTCGCCCCGACAGACAAAGTCAGCGATTGGCTAAGGAACACAGTGGAGCATTTAACAGAGCCATATTTCCCTCTAAAGCTGGTTTAAGTTGGTCAAAAAGGGGACTGACGTTCATTAGGTGGCCAGTAACAAGACTCTGACTAAATGCTAATGTTCTTCTGTGTCTGCTGGATGTGTAAATATGCAACTGTTTGCTAACGAGTTTGCTATATTGCAATATATTTCAAAATACACAAATACAAATATATTGATATTGTATTGCTTTGTTTTTATGTGAATATTTGTGTGTGTTAAAAAAGTTTTGTTTTGTTTTTGCTATTACATTTTTTATATTGATTTAGTCATGTTGGTTGCAGAACTTTTTGTATTCTTTGAGAGGGATTTTTGTGGGCTGGTCTTTTGTTCAAATTAGAATTGGTTTCAATTCACTTTTTCATGTTTCACAGACTTTCCAGACACTGCAGTTAAATCACTTCTTGTTCTTGTTTTTTTATTGTTATAATCTATTATCTGTGTTTAAATTTTACCGTAGTTTTGTTTCGCTTTTGTTTTGTTTTATATTGCCTTGAATCCTGCTTTCGCTTTTGCATTGTCTTTCAAAGCACTTTGTAAACTCTGTTTTTTAAAGGTGCTATATAAAAAAAGATATTATTATTTACTTCTGTCATTGAACTGTTTTTCTTCTTCTTTGTCATCCAACGATTTTGTCAGCTTACTTTCACCTTGTGTGTGAGAGACAACTCTTAACTCTGTCTCTTATTTTAACTAAATGTAAGACACTAAAATATGGCTGCCCGAGCATTACAAAATTACAAAATTAAGTATTTCTCATTTCACAAAGAGAAATATAATATTCTCTTCCACTCAGTATGCACAATTGTTGGAGTTTTTGGAACAAATAATACAGTATACTGTAACCTACAAGTCCCCAAGTCCTGACAATCTTGGTGAAGCAGGTGTCTCAGTAATTGCTGTCTTAGCGAACAGATCTGACATTTAGGCGACTCTCAGTGCCCCCCCCCAGGACTGTGTTGAGGCTGTCGAGTCAGGATACCTTGGGTGTTTGCGACAGTCACAGCGGGCCTCCGTCACTAATCACATTACATTTAGCGTGACAAAGACAAGGCCTTGTACAACTGAGATAGATGGATTAAACCAGTTTAGTAAGTATGGATTACCCTCCAGTACACTAATCAACTTGATGAGGATGGTCTCGAGAAATACCGCAGAGGGGGAGAATGAGCAGATCACAGGAGGCGGAGGCGGAGGCGGAGATATGATCCTTTTAGTTTAGACATGGGCAGAACTTTCCCTCTTCTTTAGGTTATCATTAATTGTTGTTAATCGTGTACCCCTGGAAAAACAAAATAACAGTTTAAAGTCAGTCCCACATATCTTTACCTGTATATCCTGCAGATCTCCTCTTTCATTTCGCAATGTGTACTGTTGATGTTATTGAAGGTATGGACCGTCGAAGGGGTTAAAAAGTGAAAAGGAATTTAATGTTCCAATGTGGATACCCACAATAGACATGTTTTTGTCTTTAAAGGGGGGTACAGGGGGTCTTTAGGGGGAGATAGCAAGTCAACAGTAGATGTCACATAGACATCATCTGAAAGCTGGGAACCTGAAGATTAGATTTTGGGTTGATAAAAATTGCATATTTTGGCGATTGGATGGCGAGCACCTCTGTTCTGGAGCATTAAGATGGTTGGTACCAGTGGATTCCTTAGGTTTTCTAGTTTCATATGATGTCTGTATCTTCACTATAGCTCTAAAACTGAACCTGCTACAGCCTCTGAAAAACAGTACAGTCAGTCGGGATCGCAGGTCTCAGAGGATTAAGATGATAGTATGTCAGTGTTGTGTTCACTGCTTGTTGTGCTGCCCCCAAGTGGTCGAAGAAACTTATTAATGAAGGTGCTTTATTTTATTTGTTCATTAGCAGAGATGTTATAACCTGCACCTTGAGTGATAGAAACTGTATCCTACGTGATTACAGCCTTTCCCTTTAAGCAGTATTTTAATGTTGTAGTTGATCCGATGACTTTATTCTGCTGCCTATTTTCAACGGTAACGCATCAAATTTGATGAGCTCATTATGTGTTTCGCATGTGAGACATTGATCTGCAAAGTAATTAGTAATTAAAGCTGTCAGATTAGTTTAATGTAGCAGAGCCGAGCGAGGTATCAAGCCTCAAAAAGCCTCAAAGTAAAGTATCATTACTTCAAAATTGGGCTTGTGAAAGGTGTCGATTCACGTGTATCCCTCATTAATGCACAATTAATAACCCAAAATAATTTCACAAACACCATTTCAGCTATAAAAGCATTAATTATAATCTCTCATTGAGGAGAATAGACCATCTCAGTCCTCATAAAAGGTTGTATTTGATCCATTAAAAAAAAAGATCTAATTGGCGTACTGCAGGGGTTACGTTTGATAATTATATCAATTTTTTTATTTTCATAGTGCTGATTGTTCTATTAGTTATGGGGAAGTACATCTGCACTGTCAATTGAGTATTATCCTGAATAGCTGGGGAGTGTTTTAGCCTTCTGGACTTCTTTTTAATGTTGTCCATTAAAAACAGTGTAGTCCTGCTGCCTGAGCGCTGCTAATAGACTGAAGAATGGAGGTGCCATGCTGTCATGCCTATGGATAGAATTACTTTAACATTTCTGTCAGGCGGAAACCTTTCTCCCTGCCGCTAAGCATTAAAAAAAAATCCCATTGTGCTGTTCACTCATATAGCAGGGGGCTTTTGCTCACAGTAACAGCAACAATATGTGCTATTTAGACTAACCTTCATGATAAAATTAGAGTTGTCAATTGCAATTAATCGCATGATTGTCCATAGTTAATTACACATTTTTTATCTGTTCAAAATGAACCTTAAAGGGAGATTTGTTAAGTATTTAATACTCTTATCAATATGGGAGTGGGCAAATATACTGTTTTATGCAAATGTGTGTATATATTTATTATTGGAAATCAATTAACAACACAAAACAATGACAAATGTTGTCCAGAAACCCTCACAGGTACTGCATTTAGCATAAAAAATATGCTCTAATCATAACATGGCAAACTGCAGCCCAACAGGCAACAACAGTGTCAGTGTGTCAGTGTGCTGACTTGACTATAACTTGCCCCAAATTGCATGTGATTATCATAAAGTGGGCATGTCTGTAAAGGGGAGACTTGTGGGTACCCATAGAACCCATTTTCATTCACATATGTTGAGGTCAGAGGTCAAGGGACCCCTTCGAAGATGGTAATGACAGTTTTTCCTCGCCAAAATTTAGCGCAAATTTGGAGCGTTATTTAACCTTCTTCGCTACAAACTAGTATGACACAGTTGGTACCAATGGATTCCTTAGGTTTTTTCTAGTTTCATATGATGCCAGTATCTTCACTCGCGCCTGCTACAACCTCTGAAAGATTAGTGGCGTTAAAAACAAATTTGCATGAACGCGCTATTATCGCGTTAACTTTGACAGCCCTGGATAAAATATGCAGTATTCTGGTCAAATTAAATAACCATTTCCTGATCAAAATATGCAATGAAATACTCACTCCTACAACGCCTGAAGAACATTAGTATGCAGACATCATTATAGCAGGCAAGACTAGTTGGACCGCAATTGATCTAGGCCATTATGTGAACTATAGCGATCACCCATTCTGGGACTCGTTTCAGTCATATATGTCACATTAGCATAACAAGCAGGAGAAACCTGCAGTAAGTATCCTTATTACTATTTGGGTGTAAAATCTGCAACATATACTTGTAGGACAGTTTATTACTATTGCATAAAACAGGTTTTAATGCCTGTGTTTCAGCTGCTCAGTCATGTTATATATGAGTTAGAGAGAGAGGTGAGAGGTGATGTGGGAGGGATGTTGTAAAGAGGAGCTATACGACGAGGAGGAGGTGGAGGATGATGGGAGAGCAGTTGAATCTCATTAGCAGCCATTTTATTCTCATCATACTGCCATATTGAATTTTTTTTTCAGAATGGTGTCTTTTATTGTCCTCTTCATCCTCTGGACAGATTGGTTTTTCCAAGGGTGCTGCTGATTTCATGTAATGATAGCGTGGCATCATTTCAAGAGGAGGGGCTGGAGAGAGGACGTATATAGTAGTTGTGGGCAGGAGATGTGGGAGGGAGGGAGCAGATGTGGGAGGCTCTATAGTGGCCACACTATATGCCCTTGATCTATATGCCCCCCCTCTTGCCGTGTTGCCTTTCTGCAGTTGATTCTCGAGCCTATTTATCAGGGATTGATTGAGCAGTTCTTCAAATGGCGAATGACAATGGAGACGGTCCGCCAAAGTGCAGATTGCTTCCAACAGGTGCTGCATTAATGCTGCCTTGAAAATAAAAATGATGCGCAAGAACATCATCAGTCATAAGGACCACTCTCTCATACATATACATGTACATATATAAGCACTTCATTTATCTCTAGGAGGTCAGAGTGCAGGTTCAGCTTCAGAAGCTGAAGACATGCAGCGTCTTGTTCCATGCATGTTGTAGCAGGTCAGCTGTTAACCCTGATCAAAAGATTTCATCAAAGCTAACATGCAATTCCAACGATGAAATAATAATCATCAAATTAACTTCACGATTATCTCACGTTTGTTTTGTTCGTTTTTTTAGCATTGAAATGACAATATAAGTTGATATTTTCCAGGAATCTAATAAACAGTGTTTAATGGATTTAAATTCCATTAATTGTTGTTGCATTGTTGATGTCCAGTTTTTATTCTGTTTTTGCAAGTTTGCCATGTTATGATTTGAGCATATTTTTTTATGCTAAATGCAGTATCTGTGAGGGTTTCTGGACAATATTTGTCATTGTTTTGTGTTGTTAATTGATTTCCAATAATAGATATATACACACATTTGCATAAAGCAGCATATTTTATTTATATTCCCATACTGAAACTATTGTCCATCTGTTCTGGTAATGTACACATACCCGTAAACCGTGGCAAGATATCTGTAGATTTATCTCGGAAAATATCATCTGTGAGTTTGAACTTCTACTGGAAAATGTATTTTTGTTTTTTTTTAAGGTTCAACACAATATATGAGGGAGAATATTTTCTAATCAATCTCATTATCATTGTTGAAAGGTTTGACATTCATAAATGCAAATTTGCGAGAGTTAAACCTCACTTTAATTTTTTTAAGAATGAAATGGGGCTATATATTAAGATAATATCTTCTGCAAATACATATATAATATATATATATGATATATATATTATATATGTATATATGTATATATATATTTATTATATATATTATATATTTTATATATATATATTATATATATGTAAATTTATAAATAAAATGTACATTGTTAAAACTCAACTTGTTAATGTGAAATTACATTTCATCACTTGCATAGTAGGAATTTAAATTCATTTTCCCTACATTTATAGCTAAAAATGCTCCAGTTGTTGTCACCACTCCCTGCCTCCTCAGCTTTCAGCCAATCACTTGAGAAAGACTTTTTTTTTTAACTCCAATAAAA
>CAKAOH010036946.1:0-20553 GCA_916701665.1 Sebastiscus tertius | reverse complement strand
CAAAATTAGAAACTGAAAAGCTAATCTTGTGTTATTATATTTGTATTATATTGTATTATACTATATTATTACTTGTACCATTGTTATTATTATTGCACTTATTGTTATTATTATATTTTCTATTGTTATTTATTATTATTATTATTATTTAATGATATATTATTAGACTTCCATAATATTTTTGCACTTTTATAGCCTAAATTACTGTACATTTTATAAGGATAATTTAATTTACAGTAAAGTATATTCATATTATATATATATAGTAATTATATAGTAATATATATACATATATATATAGTAATTCTATTCTAAATTTACATTTTATTTTATATTATTATTATTTCATGATATATTATTATATTTCCATAATATTTCTGCACTTTTATAGCCTAAATTACTGTACATTTTATAAGGTTAATTTAATTTACAATAAAGTATATTCATATTATATATATAGTATATTCATATTATAGTACTATATTATATTATAGTATATATATAATATTATAATATATTATATATATACACCCTGTAAACTATTATATACACAATATATATATATATAATATATAGTATGTATTTATATATACACACTTCTACTTATATATATATTTTAGTTTTATTCTAAATTTACATTTTATTTTATATTTTATATTTCATAAAACATTCTGATTCATTTAACGGTTCTGTGACGCAGGTCAACGACACCGGAAGAAGAAGTTGTAGGAAGAGGTCAGCTGACGCTGCCGTGTGACCAAAACAAACATGGCGGCCACAGTAACGACGGTAAACACACATCATCATCGAGGCTTCTGTGTGCTTCTCTCCTCCACCTCTCTCTTGATTTCACCCGTCGGGGTTTTAACAGAGTGTACGTTTTATAAACTCACCGTCTAAATGTTTCTGGACCGTGTTTATTTAACCGGAGAGAATAAAAACTAGACCCGGAAAGTGAACGGAAGTGTCTGTCTCTGGTTTGAAACCAAACATCCGCCTCCGTTAACGCGTGTGTTTACTATCTTATCTCAGCTTCAGCGCAATAAACACATGGAAAACATGAAGAATATCGCCCTTTTAACGCAAGGAGGGATTGTGTATTGTTTCGCCTGACTCTGAAAGACAAGACGGTGTGAACAAGATGTAGCTAAAGTCTCCACCTGAGAGGTAACCATAGAGACACACTACCATGGGTTTGGTGAACTTTGTCATCTCCACTGTAGGAAAATGCCTCGACGCCGTCTGCTTGCTGCTGGACCTGAACTTCCTCATCGTGCACACCGTGGTGCGGACCATCCTGGCTGTTATCACCTTCATCACCAGCCTGCCCAGCCTCCTCCTCACCTCGCTGCTGGAGCTGGGCAACCTAACCCTCTTCTGCTTGATATCCACGGCAGAGGCGACCTCCAATGTGGCCCACGGCACCGTCACCATGCTGGGCAGCTTGCTGCTGGCTCTGGAGGGGCTGCTGGAGAGCCTGAAGATGGTGGGCTACCTCTCCATGCATGTGCTGCTTCGTGGGAAGGAGCACCTGTGTCGAGGTCTGCTGTGGGTGCTGGAGGGCTGTGGCATCGCTGTGAGTCTGGTGGTGTATTTCACCAACACCGTGGTCAACTATGCACTCATTGCCACCCAGAACGTGTACTCGGTGGTGGTTAGCGTGTGGCAGACGGTGTCCAGCCCGCTGCAGAAGGTGCTGGAGCTCACGCTGACCTCCTTCACCTTTCTGTACAGCACCCTGGCCGGGACTTCGGCTTTCCTGTGGTCGCCCTGTAAACTGATTTTGGACTTTCTGGTCTCGCTGGTTCACATGTTTATCAGCATCTTCATATTGAACATCTACGGTCTCCTGCTCACCGTTACCATCGCTCTAACCACCACCGCCTACCTGAATCCAGAGCTGACCCGACAGGCCGCCATGCGAATCGTGGATTACGTTAATTCTTTTCCTGCCTTGCGCAGATTTTATCTGTCTCTCCACCACCTCGCTTCAGCCTTGCAGAGCGCCCCACGTTTGGCACTTGGTGCCACGCAGCGCCTGCAAAGAATACTCCATCACCTCTACCTGCTAGAGAGAGGACTTTGGCAGAAGCTGTCTCGGCTCAGCAGCCAGCTAGGACTGGCTCTGAGGACGCAGCTCAACAGGGACAACAACAACAGAGAACGTGGCGGTGGCGACGGCGACCCCGGAGAGGAGAGGCGGGACCCGCCGGATGGAAGAGCGGGAGATGGAGCCCACCAGGAGCTGCTGGATGTAGTTCTGCCTTCATCGAGCACAGACAGACCACTAAAGAAGCAGTCGTCTTCGAGCAAAGACAGTAAACCTCTCCCTGCTGAGAACCTGCTGACTCTACTGAAGGAGCAGGAGGACAGGAAGAAGTGTGTGATCTGTCAGGACTGCACCAAGACGGTGGTGCTGCTGCCGTGCAGGCACCTCTGCTTGTGTAAAGACTGTACGAACATCCTGTTGAGGCAGCCCATATACCAACAGAACTGCCCGCTCTGTCGGCACATGATCCTCAACACCATGGACGTGTATCTATGAGGGACTAAAGTGGATCTGCGGGCGTCTGACCACATGGATCAGCCTATCAGTACTTACAGTTTTACCACCACTGAAATGATGTTGTATGTCTTGTGTTTTTACTAGGCTGTGTTAAAGGATACGTCTGGTAATATTTTACATTTTTATTACTGTTAACAAATCCCACGATAAGACCAAAAGTAACAACATGTTAGTCTGTTTGTTAATACTTTACTGCTTCTCCACCTTGACAGTGGCACTCAGCCCCAAGCCTATTTCATTTACACTGAAGATGTACATTTTTAAAAACAGTTCACAAATATTGTTCTAAAAATGTTACTCAAACTGGTGTAAATGGATAGGTTTTTTACCTATCTGTTAGTAAGGTTCTGGATTTATTGGGATTTGTGGGATTTATTAATAATCAAAAATAGAGAATATTATCAAACGTATTTTAAAATTTGCTTTCAGGTCTGTGCACATTTTGAGAACAGAAAAGAAATGCTAAAGAAAACACACACTGTGTCCCAATTCCACATGACATACTAACCGTATACAGTACGTACTATATACTAATCTTTATAGTATGCTGTTGTGCAGTTGGTATACAAGAAATCAACATACTTACCTGTTTCAACATATTCAATATATAATACTTGCGCTGCCGGATGTTAATCAAACTACAACATTAAAACGCCATTACCAAATAAGAACAGTCTCACCACCATCCACAATTACTTTTTTATTTTGTCCAGCTGTGAGCAGCTCCTGCATGTCCTTTGTGCATTGCATTGTGGGAGAATAGTGTCCGCCAACAGTACAGTGCACTCAAAAAGGTGTTTTTTTTTTTTTGTATGCATACTGACTTTTTTGAGTTTATTTTGTGAGTTTGTGATTTTATGAACACATGACGCACTAAAATCCTGCTTAGACTTAGTTTGTATGGATTTGGGACACAGCTACAGTCTGTTTCGGCACTAAGAAGCACCTGTTAAGATATTCCAGTATTGCCACGTTGAGTCTCAGGTCTCGTAGCCATGGTAACCCGCCAGTGCCCTCCCTGATGCTGAATTGTTTACCACCGCTCATGTCTTAAAATGTCGTGCTTTCAGTGGGTCAAGCTGTGAAGAAGATAAAACTAACACTGTGCTTTACTGCATGAGTATACAAATGGTTCCGCACATGCTGTATGTATGAATGCTGTATGTCTAACAGTGTATTCAAAGCAACACCATGACTGTTTTGTTCTGTTTTACAAAGCTTTTACCATTTAAATATACTTCTGTAAAGTGATGACCACTTCTCACAGAGCCATGTGAAGAAGAAAGTGATTTGTAATTTTTCCAGTCAGGCCTGATAAAACAGCTTTATTCCATTTATTTGTTCTATTGATAGGGTTTATTCCAGTCTTCCATCAGAGGCACATTACAGTCACCACCAACACATAATCCATAAAAGGTTTTCCCTTTCCTTTGTCATTGTAATAAAGCATAGATTTCTGTTGTATAAAAGGACCATAAACTAATAAGGCTTTACAATTTAATTTGCTTTTGTTTCTCATTTGTTTGCCGCCGAAGCTGAAGTGTTGATATCGATCTGTGTTTAAAGTTTACAGGGCAGAGTCGTGACCCCACTTAATGCGTTATTATCGACGGTGAGTGGTGTGGAGTCAGATCTGTCATATGCCCTTGTTTTTCTTTAAATAATTTGTATGATTTGAAGAAATAATTGGATTTCTGCATTGTTTTTTTGGAGCTATGCTATACTGACATTGTTACATTAACAGATATCATTAATGAAAGTGGTCTGAATGTCAGGTTTTGATAAGGGTGTAAATGATTTCTAGAGACCAGACTGTAGTCACTACTATTCCTAAAATGTCGATGGCATTCCTACCTTAAGATTGCAGTGGACTGAAAACAGCTCACATGACCATCATCTCTTGTTAGCTGCAGTTTATATGATACAGTGTGGGACAATGTGATTTGAAGACATGAATGTAACTTGTGTTTTTTTTATATACTATGGCTGCCACATAACTGGCAAGTTCTCTGTTCATAATAAAACAGCAATGACTGAAACGCTCCTCTGATCTTCTTCTTCAATTTAATACGTAATAATCTTTGTAAATGTTGTCACAGCTGAACTCTTAGACCGTGAGGAGACATATGGGTATCAAATACTAAAGTAAATCAATTAGGGCTGCAACTAACTAACGATTATTTTCATTATTAATCTACAGCTTATCTTCTTGGTTGATTAATTAATCATTTAGTCTAAAGAATGTCAACAAATAGCAAAAAAACACTGATCCCAAATCTCAAACAATGTTTTGTTTTGTTCTCTTTGTACAAAATCCTATGATATTCATCATATTATCATAGAAGATTCAGAAATCTAGAAAATATTTATATTTAAGAAGCTTGAGACACCTAACAAAATTATTTAAATGATTATCCAAGTAGTTATTTTCTGTCAGTCGATTAATAGAATAATTATTACAACTTTAAAATGTATTTACACCAAAGTGGTTGAAAATAGTACAAATTAAAAGGTGAAATCTGTAATATTACCAGTACAGTAGGGCAGAATGTGAACCCCAGGGCGCATGAAGGATAGTGGAGTAGCTCAGCTGATTTAAAGTGTGTAGCATTTATTGCATTGTGCATCTATTAGCAGAAATTGAATATAATATTCATAACTATGTTTTCATTAATGTATAATCGCCTGAAACTAAGAATTGTGTTTTTGAACGGGCCTTTCATATCTATATAGGGAGCGGGTCCTCTTCACGGAGTCCGCCATGTTGCTCCGCCATGTTTCTACAGTAGCCCAGAACGGACAAATCAAACACTGGCTCTAGAGAGAGCCTTTGCGTTTTTACGTTACCTTTAGGCCACCGTAGTTCTCCGACACGCTGCGGTAACATGAGCTGTGAGCAGTGCAAAACCATGGTACAGCTGACTGACTTTGGCTGCTCCTAAAGTAGTGAAGTTATGGTAAGGATGTCCTCTGAGCGAGGCGAACGGCGTTACCACGGTTTTGCACTCGACAGCTCATGTTGCCGCAGTCTTGGAAAAGGGAGTGAGCGGAGGGTTACTCTGTTGGTTGCAATCTTCAACCTCACCACTAGATACTGCCAAGTCCTGCACACTGTACCTTTAAGAAAAATAGAAATTATGATTTGGTTAAAAAAAAGGACCAAAAGAAGAAACACACAGCACACAGGTATGATTACAAATTGGTCGAAGGCTGATCTATTGTCACAATAACCAGTTGGCCACCAGCTACACCGAGCCAGCCGGCAGTGTGCTGCAGGATAAACAACAGAAAGGCCTTCATGCCTCATCGGGCCCAGGTGTGTCCCATGCTGCTGATAGTGCTGCCTTCAGGTGCAGCTCAGAAGCAGGGAAAGCCATCGCAAAGGCTTTTTTTCACAGCAGACATGTTGACATGTCACACTAAGAAAAGCACAGGTGTAAATGATAACATTAATGATGGCTGAGTTCCATTTAGCTGCTCCAGTTTCAGGGTCCTGGTATTGTTCATGCTGTCACACTGTTATGACTCAACGGGACTTGAATAGAACGGAGCGATCGTTAATGTCATTAGTAACACCTGTGCTTTTTTTTTTACTATGACAAGCTGTTAAAGTCCTGTGTAGAAATCAGTAGGGATATAAAGCAGAGTTCAGAACCATATTTCCATCTTACATTCCTACCAACATAGCTGACTAATGCTCACATATTTCATGCTTTGGCCTCTGTATCTTTTACCAAATTTGGATTTCCCCATGAGGTCCACTCAGCCTGCTTTATGCCCACGGGGGTTAAATATGTAGAGGGCGATGCAGATTTTTACAGTGGGAAGTATCTCCACAGGGACTAGACACACGCGATTACAGATTCCTTTCACATGTCGACGTTGTATCTGAAACCAGAGTTAATGAGTCCAGAGATAGCTCCTCTTTCCTCTGTCTTGCATCTGTGAAGATAAAAGGAGTGTTTGGGGGCTGCAGTGGGGTTGTAGGGTAAGAGGAGCGGGCCCCTAATGGTCATATGGGACCACTTCCACCACCATATAACAATTCACCAGAGCCTTGTGGTTTACATCTTCATTCCCGTTCCCAATGTTCTCTCTAAAAATATCCCCAGCTCCACATTAGACATCTGCTGAGATAAAATAATGCACTCAATGACATTAATCTACTATAGATTTTAATCCTAGTGTTTTTTTTATAGGAATAAAAAGATTTAAGTTTGATGGTATTACTGAATTTGTCTCTGAACATGGCATTTGCATCTTGATTGATCCTCTAATTCAGTGGTTCCCAACCTGGGGTCTGGGGCTCCCTTTGGGGGATGCCAAAGATCACAGGTTGTCATAATTAGATTTGCACATGTGTAACTAAAATCATAATCGTTGTAAAGTCCAAAATGTATTGAATGTAGTCACAAAAAATTCACAAATTGTTTTTATTTAACAAAATATTCTGCTTCAATGGATAGTTGTCGGTGGTTAGCCTTTCAAAAACAACATTCACTGCGGCCTAAAAACTGTTTGCTCACACCGATGAGTTATGTTAATTAAAGAAAGCTGATTTATTAAAAAAAAAAAAAAAAAAAAAAGGCTAACTCATTTAATGATATAAATAGTAGAGGGGCTTCAAGGAAAATAGGTTGGGAACCACTGCTCTAATTTACGGGTACTGACGTCATGTGTGACTCAGCAGGAGACATGAAATCTTATATTTATAATTGAGAGGTGTGCGCAGGTTTCAGCTGGATAACCACAATCTAAACACTCTTGTTAACAATCAGAAAATAGATCCAGGAGTTGTTTTTTGTCTCCTGACCCTCGAGTCCAGCGTCAGCAGTGTTTACATGTTAGTTGTCAGTGAGGGCGGTGTTAACAGAGGAGAGGAAGTTTAATGTCAGGGGAAGAGCAGGGAGGGGTAAACCGAGGAGAGCTTTATACTCTGGGGATTCGACCTCTTCCTTTTGACCCCCCGGTGGTCCCGGCCTAGAGCAGTGTGGGAAAATGTCAGACTCTAGTGCACTCTTCCCTGCCTCACTCAGGCTCTACTTTTTCTGTTTATGATCACTGGCTCCGTCTCTTACCCTGACTCTTTTTTTCTCCATCATCTATAAACTGCGTGCTTCTTGAGGACTGGGAAAAAATGTCTTCAAGCCTTCATATCAGTGACCATCTACCCTGCTTAAAGGTCAAAGATGGTGACCAGCTCCAAACAGTGGGTCAATCCTGACCTCTGACCTCATGAACAATAAGAGTTTTCCTACATAGATGAGTTATGGGAGGGAAGTTTCTATAAAGGGGTGCAGGAATGAGCCCTAAATCCTGGAAATGAGTTAGCATTTTGGCACTTCATCTCAAAGTGAAAGGGTTTTTTGAATGGGTTTTTGGTCAGCTGCCTGAAATAAGGTCTGTGGTTAACACAAGTTTAAGAGATTTTAATATTTGTGGCTAAATGAGACTACTAAACGTCATCACGCTGAACACTAGTCCACCACAGAGTTTATTTTTATGCCATCATCCAAAATCCAGTGGAAAAATCCCATTGGGTTTTTGTCGAGGGATACCAGGGCGACGCTAACTTGGTTGGCCTACAAATATATGTCATCCCTACACCACTCTGATATCGACCAGCCTGACACGACAAGCCCTCCTTCATGATGCAAAGACAAATACAACAGGGCAAAAGAGACCAAAATAGAGGATCAAATCTGGAGTGTTTACAAAAGATAAGACAGAATAGAGAGGAAACGGTGGTGATGGTGTTGAATTAGGATGGTAAACAACAGTTTGACAGTAATGTGAGGAGATAAAGAAGAAGAGACAGGCAGCTCATTAGCCCCTGGCTCCCACCCAACTGTAATTAAGAGGTTTGCTGCAATTAATCCAGATAATCCTGACAGCCTTGAATAAATGCAGTGTGTGATGTGAGCCTCATGGAGATTAAAGATGGATGATAGCCATCAGGTCAGAGGGCTCGTTATAGGGGCTCCCTGCGGTACTTGAACTTTCACCTTTGGACTGAGAGAGAGATACGAGATGCAGTGAAATGTGCCACTGTTTCAACACAAGGAGGATGGCCAGGGCTGAAAGAGATCTACTCAAGTAGATGTGTTGATACTGATTTCAATACAATGCACACCTACATCATCAGTGGTGCAGCCAATTGGTTTTAGAAGTCACATAATTAGTTAAATTAAGTTTACAGTTGACAAGTTACACCTTTATTTGGATCTTTTGGTGAATCTCCATCATGGCAAAAACCTACACCATGAAATTAATACTTTTAATGTGCAATGTTTCTGTCAAGAAGAGTGAAAAAGAAAACTAACCAGTACAAATTACAAACATAACTCTTTTTATAGCTGGTTTATTTAGAGTTTGAATTTGCTTAGAGGCTATGTGCAGTAAAACAGACCAATGTAGCATCCTGACATCCTGATATGAGAATGTCTGATTCAATAATACTCTCCAAAGACTGAACTGTGCATCTTTTCCTTTTAGAAATCTTCTCAGAGACCTTATAAGGGAAATAAAGTTTAAAATAAACTTCAGTGGAATGTCTTCCTGGTTGTGCCATGGCAGCAGAACTGTCGTCTACTATTACACATTTGTTCAGCACAATATTTCAGCAAAAATCTGTTTTAAGTACAACTGTTGATCTCAAATTGTAGTCCAACAATAACATGCAAAAGCCCCCAGTCCGTCAGTGTAACAGGAAGTGGGATGCAATTGCAAACCAGGGGAATCTTAAAAGGTAGCCCCCAGAAGGGTAACCACAAAAATCACAAGGGATTGAAAGAGAGAGGGGAAACATGAAATAAAAATGATCCTAAAAAAAAAAGAAAGGCTCCCTACCTTCACTAAGATGTTAAACTAGATTAGTGGACTCAGATGGTAAACTAAAACACCACTGCTGAGCAGCTGACTAGAGGAGAAACTCTCTGGGAAACTAAAGAAAAAGACACTGGCAGCAATGCTACAGTAGGTCAAAACTGAGAAGCCAGGCCACACAGACCGATCCCACTCGAACAGACAGTGGTGACCAAATCATGCAGATAGGTTCACGTGGTAACTTCTGCCAATACTGAAGCTGTCACTACTTGAGACAATGAGTCAGCATCTGAACACTGTAAACCAGGGTAGATATCGGCTTCACAAACCTGATCGTCATCAGGGACAATAAGGCTCCACAGCTGCTCCTCCTCAGAGATCATTAACCACCAACCAATCAGACCTGTGAGAGGCCCCTCACACAGTTCCAGTAGAGATTGCTTTACTTTTTTACTCTTGAGTACATCCTTAGGATTAGGAATGTGGAAAACTAGACTATAAGCACAATTAATGAGAATATATTTAAGTTTAAACACGTAGGAAACAGTCTTCAACATACAAAGTCATAGTTGTTATCAGTGGAGCATAAAACCCTCTCTAACTCCTAAGTGGCGGTATCAAGTTATTCATATTACATTATATGCTGATCTGCAGACAGTTCATATCTCCATTTAGTTTGCACAGACTTTCAAAGTGTTGCTCCAGCTTTCATACATTTATAATGAAGAGATAAGAGTGCAGGGTGGATCAGTATTGATGTCTATATCTACCATATGTGGTTTTATTTTATGAAAATGATCCCTCTGGTTACTGTTTCTAAAATTAAGGCCTTAAATTAAGTGGAATTTGTCCATTTAAATACCAATATTTTTGACAGTTAAGGCATTGATTAATCAGTTATTTATGTATAATCTTAAAAATTGCATTTTAATTTTGTGTTAATAATTTCTTGAGAGCAGGTGTTGTGTGTTTCAAATAGCAAATATCTGATTGAGAAAGAAAGACTTTCTTATAGCTTGTAAATTGTGAAGGCAGAATATGATCAATAAATATTGGGAGTCCCTTTGTGACATAATGGGAAATAGCTACTGGAGCAGGCGTTGTACTAATAAAACCCCTCATGCGTTATATATACAATCCTGTGTGAATTCCTTCCTACTCTGTTGCTCACATCATTAAGGCACCTCGGGGCTCGGAGTCTGTTGATACAGATGGCTGAAAGGATCAGTCCTGCCCACATAATCCAAAGCACAAAGTGATGATACATGATCCTCTCCTATGCAGATGTTCCTGCAGACAGTGTTTCAGCTGCTGAACAGTGATGCACCACTGACCCCTGCTGGAAAAAGTAGTGTCTCCAACTACAGCTTTGATGGAGGAAATGCCAAATAAATTAGTATAATATAGTTGGTGACAGCATATTTCCTCTAGATTCCTGCTGTATGACTCCCTTCGTCTTCAAATCATATTTAGTTTGAAAAGATCAGAATTCCTATACACATATCTTCATTTTAATTTGGAGACATGCATTGAGGACAATGAGGTCATGTCGGCCTATTGTTTCTGGTAATTTGGGGATTGATGACCTAAGGCAGGGGTCAACAACCTTTACTATCAAAAGAGCCATTTTAGGCAAAATAATAAAAAGAAATCTGTCTGGAGCCGCAAAACATTTGATCATTGTGATGAAGGTAACACAGTTTATAGTCTAAGTATATAGTATATAATCTAATGCAGTGAGGGCCAAAGAGCAAATGTACTACGGAGTATTAGGGCCACATTGAGGGAAAAAACATCTGAGATTTCCCGACAAAAGTCATAATATTACAAGAAAAAAGTCATAAATTTACGAGAAAAAAAGACAATAAAACTCAAAATTACTACTTTATAATATTGACTTTATTGTCATAATGCTACAACTTTTTTTTCATA
The DNA here is from genome assembly GCA_916701665.1 of Sebastiscus tertius. Lineage (NCBI taxonomy): Eukaryota > Metazoa > Chordata > Actinopteri > Perciformes > Sebastidae > Sebastiscus > Sebastiscus tertius. The sequence goes on along the minus strand of CAKAOH010036946.1, from coordinate 9,230 downwards.
AACTTGTGACTTTATTCTCGAAATCTCAGATTTATTTATTTTTCCTCAATATGGTCCTAATACTCCGTCATACCGTCGTACCATAGACCTACAACAATAATAAATAAAAATGAAAACGTAAACAAAAAACAGTTATTCATTTCCATTTTTAAAAATCCACAGGGAGCCACTGGCGAGGAGCTAAAGAGCCTCATGTGGCTCCGGAGCCGCAGGTTGCTGACCCCTGACCTAAGGAGAAGGTTATGTCATGACTTTGTATTTTTATTTTATTTTTTATCTTTTGGACTAAATGTCTTTAAATGTGTTTCTAAATTAATTTAAAGTATAGTCCAAGGAATTAATATTTCTCCACAATATGTCCTTGGCAGTGTAGAGAAGGCTTTAAAGGAACACTTTTGGGAAATAAACTTGTTCACTTTCTTGCCGAGAGTTAGCTATAGGTGAGACGATCAAAACTGCTCTCAGCAGCCAGTTAGCTTAGCTTAGCACAAACACTGGAAACGGAGGGAAACAGCTAGCCTGACTCTGCCCAAAGGTCACAAAATCTGTCTACCAGCACCTCGAAAGCTCGCTAATTAACTAATACAACTAATACTATTATAACTAATACAATTAACTCATTAACACATATCTCATTTGTTTGAGACATACAAAAACAAAGTGGTTGCCTGGCAACCTGATGGCAACAACAAGACTGTAGAAACGTCTAAATATTTTGAGTAAAAATGTGTATTTTTGGTTAGAAATGTTGGAGTATTTCTTTAACATAGTATTTAGGCCATTGTGTAAGGGCATAAAATGTACAAAACATATAATCTAACTTAAATTATGAATAAAATGAGAAACTAATAGAGTTGACAGACATTTTGGCGGTTAGTCAAACATATCTATACGGTGTATGTACACACTGTTGTCTTTCGCATTGTCTCACTATCTTACCTATATATTAGATCTGCATCAAGGCTTTAATCCAGACGTAACTCTTGCCCTCCTCTGTCACAGACGCCCGTCCACCAATGAGAGCTCAGTGTTTCATGGAGTGATGTCACTGTTTGGCCGTCAGCTTCAAACAGAGCGATTTACAGGCCGTGAAATAATGGAAATAAGTGATTGATGCCAGGGGAAGATTGATTAACTCCCTGCTTCTCTCATTCTGCCCTAGAGGGGAAAGTTATGAGGACATATTTAAAGCTTAATTATGTGTAGGAGTCTCACGGAGTGAAGGGAAAATAACATTTCCTCATGTGTGAGGTAGTTGTACTTGAAAGGCACGGAGAGACTTTACTAGGTTCTGGTCTTGTCAGTGTTTACCCTCCTAAATAAACAGCCCTACCTCAAAAAAGATGTTGATGGGAGAGGCTCAGCTCAGTAAACTGGGGAAACTAATACGCACTATAATTGTTTTAAACTATCATCAGTGACGGGAAGAGGGAGATGACTTCAACCATCAACCAGCTCACAGTGTTGAAGTGTAGCTGGAGAGTCTCACAGCGTTTGGTGAAACCATTAGGCAGAGGTAAACAGTGTAAGTCCAGTGGAAAATGAATATTTGCCAGCCTTTTTTTTTATTATGGTATTTACTTTGGTAGCGTTTTGCCTTTGGGAATGAAAACCAAAGAGTTGGTTGTTGGATTTTATTGATAAAAAATGCCACGTGAAAGATTATCAATTTGTTTTCAATTTTGTCCTGTACTTTTCAGGTATTTATACTTTACTGGAGTATTTCCATTTCATCCTACTTTATGCTTCTACTCTATTACATTTCAGAGGTAAGTATTGCAGTTTAACTGCACTACACTTATTTAATAGTTATAGTTACTTTTCAGATCAAGCTTTTACATTTAAAAACTCATATGATGAACTTATACAATATGATGCATTGTTAAAGATTAAACCACTGGCTCCCAATCTTTTTGACTTGTGACCCCTTACAACCCTCGTTGACCCCGCGTCATGTTTCAGATGTCTGAGTTGTTAACAGCTCCGACAGCAGCCCGTTCGCACGAATAGGAATGCCATGATTAATGCGCAAGGCATTTAGTGTGCAATAAGAATGCCTTTCTTGCATTTGGCGTGTCATTTGTAAAGCATGTAGTCTGTACTGACTGCAATGTAAACGCTCGGGGTAAATATGCTACGATCAGAGCTAGTGACGTAGAATAAAAAGGGTGAAAGACCGCTTATGGTGAAGGGGAGAGGAGGTGGATGGGTCCAACAAACACACAACTTTTAACCAGAAGACTGATGTTTTGTTTTGTTTGTTACGTTAGCAACGTTTGTCACGTTTTTTAGTGACGTTTGTCACATGTTTTCCATACTTATGTTACGTTGTTTCCGTACATATTTTACTTAATTTACGTACTTATTTTAAGGCCTACCATGATGTTTTTCCTAGACCTAACTAAGTGGTTTAGTTGCCTAAACCTAACTGCGGACGTTATCATAGTTTTGTTGCTTGGTGTATAAATGATATGCGAAAATCCTAAAATGCGTCCTCATGACACGTAATATCCATGTAATGTCGTGCTTTTTATACGCCTTCCTGTGAGATTGCCAAAAGAGAGTGCTTACCCCTCTAACCGTATCAGATGGTCTCATTTGAATAAAGCTCAATGAGGTAAAATGATCTTTTCTGCCTCATTCATCATCTCACAACCTCTCAGGTTCATCTTGTGACCCTTTGGAGGGGGCTCGACCCTTAGGTTGGGAACCACTAGATTAAAATATCTGTCTAATACTCTATATAGTATATAAAGTAGTTAAATCTCGCTCCACCTCGACCAGCTACAACGATAAAATGCCTCCTATACATTGATGCATTAGTCATATATAATAACATAATGACATTTTTCTGCAGAGCGAGTCCTTTAAATACTTTAAGTATATTTTGGTGACAATACTTCTGTAAGCTACTTAAACTTAAGTAGGAGTTTACATGTAATGGAGTGATTTTACACTGTTTTAATGGTACTTTTACTTTAGTAAAGGATCTGAGCACTTCTTCCACCACTGCAATCAGGTAAATGACTAATAAAACAGATGTGTGCAAGATTGAAGTTGAAATTGTAGAACTGACTTATTGCAACAAGATCCACTCACAGTATCTGGTGTTAATGGGCATTTATGGCCAAAAATATCAGTCGTGTGTGTTTTAAAAACTAAGATGGTTTATTCATTTTACATGTTTGCTGTGCAGATATTGACACTTGGAAACAAGGTGCAATAATAGCATAAAAGCTGTTTGAAAGTGTGGCCTGGAGTTGGCTAGAGGCCGTTGTCACAACATCTGTTACAAGAATTAAAGTCTCCAACTGAGGAACAGACACTGAATCAACAGTGCGTGTACCTCACACTTCACCAGTACGGTATGTGCCATTCAAGTAACATTGTCTGGTGTGTTTTATACTTATTACACAAATACAGATGTACCAACTCACAGCCTATTCACTCGTCTTTATCCAGAACTTCTCAATTAAGAAAACTGAAATAGGCAAAAGAAAAACAGGTTGTGGTTCATTTCCCAAAAGTGGGATATGACTTTTTTTTTGTTCATATGTGTCATGCAAACACAGCAGAGTTTTTCCAGTCTGAGTACACCAGGAAGCCGGTGAAGGTGCTGTCTGTCTTGGTGCTGGAGTAAAATCCATTGTACTCTGACAGAGCCATCTGGACCCACACCTGGTCACCAGGGATGAGGTGGAGCATGGTGCCGCCGGACAGGGACGCCGGTTTGGGCCAGTTGCCGTAATACTGAAAATAAGATGCCACCGTGTGTGCGTTTTTCATCAGGTCAAACTGGAGGCTGGCACGGTAGACTGTGGCGTGCACGGCAAAGTAGTAAACTCCTGGCACTTTGCAGGTGAAGCGTCCCGTCTCTGTGTTGTAGTCACCCTGCTCATTGAGCACGATGTTATCAAAGCGGACTACGTTACCCACAGTGAGGGGTAGCGTGTGGCCCTCGGATAGTTTGACGCTGAAGGCTGATTTGGGGGCCACTGCGCACTCTCCCGCCTGTCCCCTTTCCCCCTTCTCTCCTGGTTGACCTCCGTCCCCCGTCAGGCCTCGCACTCCTGTCTCACCTGGAGGAGCACAGACATGAGCATCCGCTGCAGGGACATTTATCACACACTCACACATGAATGAATAAAAACAGAGCACCTTGGTCTCCTACGTCCCCCTTCTCTCCCTTCTCTCCCGGAGCGGCATCTCTCCCGTCCCTCCCGTCTCTCCCTGGCTGACCAGAACCTCCGTGAGCTCCTGGAGTGCCCGGGATGCCAGGGTGACCGGTACACAGACTGGGAGGGATCTTGTTGTCTTCTAACTGGTTGGAAAAATGGACTTGGAGGAAGAGGAGGAGGAGGGAGTGCAACAAGGGAAACAGCCTGAGTGAGGTCATTGCAGTGTCAGGGCTGAGGGACAAAAGAGAAATAGAGTTTAGACTTGCAAAAGATAAAGGAAACATGATGGTTTAACATTACGGTAACACCAGTTTGAACTCGACTACATACAATGGTATAATAGTGATGTGGTTAAACAAAAGTGCACCACAAACGCCCCTTTAAATATCACTTCAAATCAAACTGGATCAGATTACAGAAGCAGGGACATATAAATGTTGAAATTGCGTAAACACACTGTAATGAAAGGACTTTACCTACAAACATACTGGGTGGTACAGAACTACAAAAGCTTCAGTTTAGTTGCAGTTAAAGGGAATCTATCGCATGAATTTAAGGACTATTCCTCACTTGGTTTGAGGGCAAAAATAAAACTGAAATACTCATATTACATTACTGAGTTGGCATTACTCATTAGGTGTCAGTGCTGCCAAAACTGAAAGGAAATAGCCAGTAATTTAGACCAGACGACTCATGAAAGTGTTCCTCTCCACTCCAGGTACATATCTTTACACAATCTAATAGCTTTAAAAATATTAAAACGTGCCTATAAATTGATTTTTTACTGACTCTAACAACACCCACATGGAGCTTTTGTTTATTAACACAGGTGCAATTTCTTGGTTCCAACCGGTGATTCAGTTTTCTCGAGTAATGAAAGGTTGAGAGTCATGATAACAAGAACAGCATGCTCTGTTTCAGGGAAAGCACGTGGCGGGAAGTGACTGAGGGGAAAAAGAAAGGAAAAAAATGACCAGGAATGAAATAAGATTCAACCAGAAAAGACCATCATCTATGATCCCAAACTGATTTAACTTTTACATCGATAACTCAATATTTAATCTAAATATAATTGAATTATTTGGCATTACACATTGGTATGATTGCAGAATGCAAAGATCAGAAATCCATGTAAATAAAAATGTATTTTTAACACTTGTTTGTCTCTGTGAGGGACATGCAGACTTTACAAAATCTATTTTGTTTTCAATTCAGTAGAATGAAAATAATGCAACTTCCTGAACTAATGATGAATCATATCTTCAGAACAAAAACATGATGACAATACAGATGTTTCTAATAAAGGTTTGAGATGCTGAATACCAGAAAGACTTCTCAGAAGTCACACTTAAAAGATGAAAGGGTCGTCCTTAAAATCATCTCTCCTTCTGTCTGCTTCTGTTTCCTGTTTGTTTATTCTGTTTTTATCACTAAGGAATACATGTAAGAGTATTTTAATGTTGTAGTTTGTCAACGTGGAATAAATTGTATATACTTTGTGTACTACTGGGTAGATTAGTAGTATAGTACTGCATCATATCATGGGTTTTTGGGTTTTAGGTGAAACGTAATTAGTATCTATAAGCGGCAAATACATATATTTTATGTAAAATGTTAATCTAATAAAAGTAAGGAAATGTAGTGGAGTAAAAAGTACAATATTTACCTCTGAGATGTATGTGGAGAAGTAGAAAGTAGCGGAAAATGTATACACTCAAGTAAAGTACCTCAAAATTGTACTTAAGTACTTGAGTAAATGTACTCAGTTACTTTCCACCACTGTATGAGAGACATCAGACTGTACTGCTACTTAACTTGTATATAATCAGTATGTTTGTATTACAACATCAGTGTGTTTTATTACAACAACCTCACTCACAGTGTTTCCCCAACTCGTCTCCGCTGTCGCCCTGTTTAACCGTCTGTCTGGCAGCAGGACAGGCGTCACAGGACCATAAACTGGACTGATGAGCTGAGCAGGAGGACTCTCAGCTGTCTGACAGTACACTACTAGCTCTCTGCTGGACTCCATGTTTTATGGTTAAAGCTTACTGTTTGTGATGTGTGACAATGAGGAGAACAGTTCGCTTTTTAACAGATTGTCTTCTATTTGGAGGTTAATCATAATTGGAATTGAGAGTTTACATCCACAACAGCTGCAAAATAAGAGGAGAGAAGAGGGGGAGGAAGAGGAGGAGGAAGAAGAGGAGGAGAAGGAGGAGGAGGGGGGCTATAAACAGTAAAAGATAGAAAACAGTGAGAGAAAAAAGGAAGAGGGAGGGAGAAATGCATGTCAGCATTCCTGGCAGTAGAGGAGAGCAGACAAGAGGACAAATACTGGAGAGTCTGAACAGCTGTCTGCCACTCCTCCTCCTCCTCCACCGCTCAGATGATTAGAAACATGAATGTTTTCAATAGCTGCACAAAAGATGAATCCGCTGTTTATAGACCACTAATATGTGAGCAACAGTGTTTACTGTGCAACTATTGAACTATTGACTCAGTTAATACACGCAGAGCAGCTTTATTGTCTGTTTTTTTTTAATGTAGATTCATAATCTGCTGATTTGTCAGACAGTTTCTTATCATTTATTTTGTAGGTTGCTTTAATATGAGTATGATCGAGATTAACTTTTACAGGCAGCTCAAAAAATCTAATTTCTCTGTAGAACTGACATATATTTTGTCATATTGAGACCAGCTGAAGTGTACTGATATTATCCACGTTTACCAGGCTGTTAAAGGCAAAGCTGCACATTTATTTTAACCCTGTGTTGCTGAATGTTGAGGTATACTTGTGCTTTACTTGAGTAGTATGTTTTCTGCTACTTTATACTTTTACACCACTACATTTCAGAGGGTGTCATTGTACTTTTTACTCCACCACATTTATCTGACAGCTTTAGTTTATTGCTTACTTCACAGATTAAGATTTTTAAATTATAACAAGGTATCATAAATATTTTTAGGATTGCTTTAGAAACAAATATCCAACAATATATAATAATATAATATAAATGTAAATATATAATAGTTAAAACTGGCTCCAACTTAACCAGCTACAACATTAAAATATTACTTAAACTTGAATGCACCAGTAACAATAATCTGTTAATTTAATATATCATTATTTATCTGTTGCATAATGATTGCTTTTACTTTTTTGATAATACGTCTGTACTTTTACTGAAGTAAGTTTTTGAATGCAGGACTTTTACTGTGGTGTTGTTACTTTTACTTAAGTAAAGGATCTGAATACTTCTTCCTCCATTGCCTTAAAGTCTTCTATATTATCCAGCAGTCATATTATGCACAATACACAGTGATGTACTTTGTGGTAATTTAGTTCTTACTGGATACTCTGAAGGAAAAGAAGGTTCACTTCTCAACACTAAAGCCATCAGACATATCTCAGCTCTGCACCCTGACATGTGTAGACTTGAAATCAAACCACTGAATAGCAGCTTTCACAGGAAACAAACAAAACTTACCAGAAGATGTAGTGTGAAGTCTTTGGGAGCTGCTGCTGCTACTGCTGATGTTTGAGTGCGTCGAGGAGAAACCAGTGAAAGCCGTTCCTCCTAACCAGAGAGTCCGGCTGGGAAAAACTGAGAGGAAATGGTAATGAAATCCAATTAGAAACTGGGGAGGGTGGGAGAGGAGGAACTGAGGGTGGAGGAGAGAGAACAGGGAGGTTACAGAGGAAAATATCTGATGTTAATCCAGCAAAAATAAAAGAGAAATAATAACCAACTCTGAAACAACATTACATAACAGTGTTTGGGAAACTCTCCAAGACGTAACCACAGAGAGTTCAGAAGGCTGTGGTCAGAAAAAAAAGGCAAATGTCACCACAACAAACTGCAGCTGAGAACAAGTTTATAGCACAAAAACACCACTGCTTCAAAAGACAGAAGAGAAAGAGAAAGAGAGATACGTACAGACATCTACAGACATAAAGGCAGACAGAGACAAGCACATTTCCTTCTGTGATTTTCTTTATCTGCCTCCAAGATGAGGCAATTTGCTCCGTGCAGATACCATCGTCCCACTAATATCAGTCTGCCACTCAGGCACGACTCTCTGACGGTAATCCTCTTCTCTCTGTAATCCTTCGGTGGCAGTGTTAAATTGATAAAGCAAGAGCTCTTGATATCCTTTTTGGCAAGGAAGCCAAAATTGAGCTGGTTAAATTCAGCAGCTCCCTTGAATTCAGGCCAATGGAAACATGTTTTCACTGTTATTGTGCAGCAGTGACCCCAAACGGACCAGAAACGTGCGAAAAACTGGAGATGGTGGAGGAGAGAATAATCTCTATGGGAGAAAAAGAGAAATAGAAAATAAACAGGATGAAGCCAATTTGAGCAGGACTGTGTTTAGTGTAACACAGGAGGCAGCGATTACGTCCAACCATGAGCCAGGAGGACCAGTGTTTCACAGGTTTACATGTTTGTTTCTTTTATTTCGGCATAAAATTGACCTATAAACCTGTTTAAGGTGGCATTCAACAATACCTTTTAGCCATGTTAGCGGCTGTTGGGATGGAAACTTTGTTCTGTCCATGGCTTTAGTCCAGACTGAAATACACTCACCGGCCACTTTATTAGGTACAAGGTGATTGTGAAGGTACAAGGTGTACCTAATAAAGTAGCCGGTGCTAGTACCGGGTGGTCTTCTGCTGCTGTAGCCCATCTGCTTCAAGGTTCGACGTGTTGTGCGTTCAGAGATGGTATTCTGCATACCTTGGTTGTAACGAGTGGTTATTTGAGTTACTGTTGCCTTTCTATCATCTCCAACCACTCTGCCCATTTTCCTCTGACCTCTGACATCAACAAGGCATTTCCGTCCACACAACTGCCGCTCACTGGATATTTTCTCTTGTTCGGACCATTCTCTGTGAACCCTAGAGATGGTTGTGCGTGAAAATCCCAGTAGATCAGCAGTTTTTGAAATACTCAGACCAGCCCGTCCGGCACCAACAACCATGCCACGTTCAAAGTCACTTAAATCCCCTTTCTTCCCCATTCTGATGCTCGGTTTGAACTTCAGCAA
>CAKAOH010036945.1:0-16353 GCA_916701665.1 Sebastiscus tertius | reverse complement strand
GACATCAACAAGGCATTTCCGTCCACATCCCGCTCACTGGATCTGTTCTCTTGTTGGGACCGTTCTCTGTAAACCCTAGAGATGGTTGTGTGTTAAATCCCAGTAGATCAGCAGTTTAATACTCAGACCAGCCCGTCTGGCACCAACAACCATGCCACGTTCAAAGTCACTTCAATCCCCTTTCTTCCCCATTCTGATGCTCGGTTTGAACTTCAGCAAGTCGTCTTCATCACGTCTAGATGACGTAATGCATTGAGTTGCTGCCATGTGATTGGCTGATTAGCTATTTGTGTTAACAAGCAATGGAACAGGTGTGCCTAATAAAGTGGCCGGTGAGTGTATATTCATGAACACAATGTCATTTTATGAACATTCCTATGAGCTCAAAACATATTTTTCAGAATAAAAGCTCCTCACGATCTCCTATCTCCCCTCGAAGTGAAGCAGAAACATGCAAAAACTGACACATTTCAGTGAAATAGTTACCATACATATGATGATATGATTCTATACATGTGTACTTTATCAACACCGCCCCGCTATCGAGTATTTTCCTGAGCAAAGCCGTTCCCTCTACTTGCTGTGAGGACACGAGGACAGGGAACTATTCCTTTAAGCAACATAATCAGGGAGCTCCTTCAACACTTTGAAGCGATCAACACGGCGTAAACGTTAGCGGTCCTAATCTGTCCAAAACCAACAGAGACTTGTAAATCCAGTCCAGATCTACAGTGAATGTGGACCTGCCCGGGTCCAGCAGCGGCACACTGTGCTGATTCTTTTTCTGTAACTTACGAAAGAAAGTGAAATACGGACCATCAGAACTCATAGATCCTCCTGCAGCAACAGACTCTTTAATAACTTCCGTTTCCCTCAAACTCTGTAGAAAGAGCTAAAGATACATAGATAAATCTGCTTGCAATATCAACTCCACCTCTTCACTTCCATCGGTAAATGGGGAGCGAAGATATTGAGCTTAAAGTGAAGGATGATTTTAGTTATTTTAATACTCATGTATTACAGTATTTGATGTTTTGCAGTATAATAATCATGTCTCTCTTCAGAGAGCAGCAGCCTCCTAGAGGTTTCCTGGTGTCTTGATATTCATGGACGGGTATTACGACACGACTGACCGTGTGATGTGACGCACGAGTGCATACATTTTCCTCTCCACTCACCCGGACCCTAAACATTCATCCCTATACGCCCGACTGTGTTTGACTGTAGCTTAACGAGGCGGCGTTCGCTGGAGTTCACGGGCAGATCAGCCTGCAGTCAGAGCTGAAGATGTGCAGTGAACCTTTCCAGAGCGCCACAGCTCCTCCTCTGTGTGCGTTGGCTCTGTGGATACTAACTGAGGAGTGAGTCCTCCCAGTAGGGCCTGAGCACTCTGAGGCTTAACAACGAGCTCTTAAGATAAAGGACAACACTTAGATACGGTCTCACTCTGACATTAGGCAGACGCTGAGGAGGTCTGCCAGTATTTTTAGCTCCTACAGCAGCAGATTGCTATGTAACAACAGTAAGACCTCCATTTCTCTTCTTCCTCTGACACACACAGTCTGATGTTCTCTCTCTCATGGTGGAGCCACCTACTGTATACTGTAGTCATTAGAGAGAGGAACAGATGGCTGAGTGTCCTCTTCCTTTGCCCGCCTTCACGTTTCATCTCACTGCTGTAGTTCAGAGGGTAGAATGGTCGTCCTTTGACCGTGCGATCGCGGTTTGATCTCCGGTTCGATCTCCGGTTCGATCTCCGGTTCGATCTCCAGTTCCGATCGTCTACATGACCGTCTAGTGTCCTTGAGCGAGACACTGAACCCCTGAAGATGCTCCTGAGGACGAGCATGAAACTTGTGAATGAAAGACGGAGAGCTAAATCCTACAAATGATTCAATATTCTTTATACCCCACATTATCCAAGTGTTTGTCTCCATTAAGGGAACACTTCATCATCTCAGTATAACACCGTCATCAGTTAAACTTCAGGGACGTCAATCCGTCCATTTAGGAAGCCCCAGTGATTGTGAATCACTTTCAGCTGCTTTGGTGCAAATGAAAGTGACATCAGGTGGGCAGCTCAGTCCTGACTGGATGAATACCGGAGATACCAACGTTAACGGGGGTGCCATTGAGTTATTGTTATGAGGCGTTCAAAGTCGGCTCAGGAAAAATGACCATTGGTTGAAGGTAAATTAAAACGTTATCATGATGTGTTCAAATGTAATCTAGTAAAATGTAGTTTTTGGTGAGAAACTTGAATAAATCCAGTTGTTTGAAGGAGATGTTTTCACATCAATATAAAATAGATATTAGAGAGAGAATTATGAGCTGTTGAACTTCACAACAACTTCAAATCAAAACAAATATTTAAATAATCATTTGAATTGTGTGTTTTTATGAAAATAACCACTATAGATGACAATAACAAAGTACAGTACTGTGTACACCACCTCCCTCCACGGTGGAATTATAACACTGTAATTTACCGTGTATATAATGTTTTTGTGTAAAATATATCGAACATTGAATGACTTCAGATCCATCATTTAGTGCAGAGGTTTCTAAAGTGGCAGATAAAAAAAATACTTGTCTGATACAGTGAAGTGAAGAAAGTTAATTTCAGACCATGCTCGGATCAATTTGTAATATTTATTTTTTGTAGACATGCGAGCAGCACGTTTGGGATAGGTGTGTGTATGTTTGTGTGTGTGTGTGTGTGTGTGTGTGATGTTAAAGGTCTCATTATGCTAATTTTAAGTTTTATTCTTGTATTTTACGTTTTGACTAAAACATATTTACATGCTGTAACGTTAATGTTGTTTTCCTCATACTGTCTGTCTGAATATACCTCTATTCACCCTCTCTGTCTGAAACGCTCCGTTTTAGTGCATTTCAACGGAATTGCGTTGCTAGGCAACAGCTTGGGTCCATGTTTACTTCCTGTCAGCTGATGTCATTCACATCCACTGCAACAGGAAACAAACTGGGACTCATTTAGAGTGTTTACGTTTAAAACCGTGTAATGGTCTCAATATTGTATATTTGTGACATCACAAATGGACAGAAATCCTGACGGCTTGTTTCAAACGCACAATTTCTGAATACGGGCTGTGGGTATTTCTCCCTGGATTGAGCATTTTGATAGTTTAACAGTATTTATAAAGCACTTTAATCTGCTTTATAATAAAACAAAGACTTGAAAATCTCACTTTTTACAATATGGGACCTTTAAAGTGAAGTGAGTCCTGCTGTGTACTGACCCTCATTGAGTTTTCCTGTTGTGAGGACATGTCTTCCACTTGGTCTTCACATCCTCAGCTAATGGGAGGACAGCCAACAACAGAACAAGTTCCCTGCTTTTACCTTCCAACATTTTTGTGTTACTGTAGTCGGCAGTAGTGAGGTAGATTCACCAGGGCGGGGATGGTCACCTAGCAACAGACCGGTAGGACATCACACGGAGCTGCTGGTGTTTAGGACACGTTTTCTCATAAATGGAGCAGGAGGACTCAAACAAGACTAAAATGTAGTTGACTGTTTATTTTAGGACTGAGACTAAAAATAGCTCACACAATGAACACTAGTGTTGAAAAGTGAAAGCATTAATTAATTGTTATTATCATACATGCAACTTGATGCTGAGGAGAACAAGTGAGTCGACAGAGACCGTCGTCTCCTCTGACTCATCTCCTCAGCAGGATGTTAGCGAGGAGATGAGACGCAGCGCCTGACAGGCTACTGCTCACCTCATGAAGACCATTAGCTCCACATCTCTCTGACACTGGAGGATTACGCTGGTGGGGAATCTTTGACAGCAGCGATATCAACATGTGTCATGAAACGTACTGCAGTAAGTCGGCGCGCATACTGCAGCAGGTTTACTGTCAGAGAGCCCAGAGCTGCTGCTGTGTTACTGTATTACAGAAGGTTTTCACAGCATGTACGATCGGGGAATGAATTTTCTCCAAAGTCATGGCTGCAGTTTTAGATTAAAAGTGGTCGTACGACCTTGTAATTTGCAGAGGTTGTGTTGGTTATTATTGACTCTGCAGTCGTCTGTATAGCAACAACATGGTGGTGATACTGTGGTCTGACTGAACAGTGTGATGTGAGAAGGGCTGGCTGGCTGGCTGGCTGTGCAGCGCTGGGACTTGTGAACAATAACCACGGCTGAGCTTCCTCTGATCCGTCTCCCGCAGGGAAGCTGCTCGGCTCACAGCATCACAAAGTCATTCATTTACTTTCATCAGGTCCTGCAGCCCCGGCCCAACAGCAGCAACGCGGCATTCAATTACAGTGAGACAGGGAGACAGTGAAACAATGCTATTCTGATTTATTCTGCTGGGCGGCTCCACTGCAAACAAATAAAGGTCACCTTTGAGTGAACACTCAAATGATGTCTCTCTAAACTTTAACCGAAGCCTTCATTTGAATCTGGTCTTGTGCAATAATAGGCTTCAAACCACAGCTCTATGACTGGGGAAGCTTTGTTTCACTTCAGAATACTGACTTCCATGTAGTGGGCCGGTGGTTAAAACTGTCGCCTCAGCAGTAAAGTCCAGGGTTACAATTAAGAAGCGTGTATGTGTGGAGTGTGCGTTTCCTTCCTGTGTTGGTCTACGTGGTCTGAGAGAGACTTGAGAGCATTTTAGTAGCTCATTAGTCGTTTCCAGCTGTTGCGTCCTCGCGTCACCCTCACCCGGTCGGTCTCCAGCCCCCTTCAGTCCGTTAATGTGACAGAGGACTGTTTCAGCCGGTGGGTCGGCTCTAAGCGTTAATAGCTGTCATTAGCTTACCGGTCATCGGTTCAAGTGCTTTAACGAGCTCGGGGTTCAGATCCATCTCGCCATCGTCTTCTTCTTCTTCTTCTTCACGCTCACAGCCATGTTGAGCTTCATGGTGTGGCGTTGTTATCGCGGTCTGCTCTGCGTTGTTTGGTGTTGTTTAGTCCAGAAATGTTGGAGAGTCATGCTACCGCCCTGACATTAGAAATAGAACCGTATCTCACGTGTGAATACTAAATATACACCGATCAGCCACAACATTCACACCACGGCCAGGTGAAGTGAATCACATGGATTATCTGGTTACCATGGCGCCTGGCAGTGGGGGGGATATATTAGACAGCAAGTGAACATTTTGAACTTTGTGTTGGAAGCAGAACAAATGGGCCAGCGTAAGGAGGGCCAGCATAAGGATGTGAGCGACTTTGACGAGGACCAGATAGTGCTGGCTAGACGACCGGGTCAGAGCATCTCCAGAACTGCAGCTCTTGTGGGATGTTCCCGGTCTGCAGTGGTCAGGACCGACCAGAAGTGGTCCGAGGAAGGAGAACCGGTGAACCGGCGACAGGGTCAGACCCGAGGCTCATTGATGCACGTGGGGAGTGAAGGCTGGCCGTGTTGTCTGATCCAATAGAAGAACTACTGGAGCTCAAACTGCTGAAAGGGTTAATGCAGGTTCTGATAGAAGTGTACATTATCCCACTTATTACACCGCTACTTACCGAAGAAATCAAGAATTTCACACAAAAACGGTCCGAATTTCATGAATTTGAAGATTTTATTTAAAAAAAGTCATAGTATACTATGTCTTTTTTTTACATAACATTTTTCATCATACTATAATATGACTTTTTGTGAAAAATTTCATGAAAAAAGTCATAGTATAGTATGTCGAAAAATTGAATGAGACCGACATCAGAGCTGCGCCCATAGCAACGGTCTGTTATAGAGGAATTACAGAACGCTGTAATGGACCAATCAGAATCGAGTATTTAACACAGCCGTGTAATATTTATACACAGTACAGCCAGAACGCGTCTTTTACCACATGAAAATGCATGAAAAATGTTGGCAAAACTACATAATAAATGCGGCTGATGAATTTGGTCCAGAACTATAGTGGGTCCTCACAACTCTATAACGCCTTCAATAGAAGAGGAAACCCCAGGAAGAGCCCCATGTCTTCCTTTCTTGCTGAATAGGGTGTAGGGTGTGTAGCCCTGAAACTGGGACACGACTCCTCTTGAACACATTTACAGTCTGTATATACGAGTGGGCAAGTTCACAGAAGCCATGGAGCGCTCTCCTATCGAGCGCAGAGGGCTTCACCTGTGTTCATAGAGCTAGAGTTACATTACATAACCACCGAGGTCCACCTGAACCGATGAGATTATTCCTGCTTCCAAAGTGACTCCATACAAAGTGCGTTTGAAATGAATCAATTTGAGCAGGAAGAATAAGAGTCCACGCACCGACTCTGACAGCCCGACGCTTTCATGTGTCAGCACAACAGGAAATAAATCACCATGCGTCTCCCCCTGAAGCTCAGCGCAGCCGGCAGACTCAGTCATTTAAGCTTTAAAAACTTCAAAGAGTGTTTTTGAGTGTTTGGTGTTTAAACGGAGAGCTGGTTCTCTGAGGAGCAGATGGAGGAAGACAGGAGTGACATGACACTCTGTAATGAAATAAGACAGATGGGTGCTTTGTTTTCACTGAGAGCAGAGATGCACTTGAACTGAATTAATGAGAGACAACAAAACATGGAGGGCGATCCAGATGTTTACCTCCAACAGCCACTGGGGTTTCTTCCAGGCCCGCTGCAGGAATCATCCGTCAGCAGCCTTTATTGAGACGCACCTGTTAGCTCGAGCTAATCAGAAAACACGGTGCCGTGATTATGAACAGTAATACGGCACCGAGGCCGCGGGGGTTGATAAAAGGCTTTGCAGAGCCAATTAAGAGTAGGCAGGGAGAGCAGGAGATGTTTGAATCAGCACATTGCAGGAGAAAGGCTTATATAACTCAAGCTGACAAGGAGGAAGATGCAAATTGCTGTAACTAGTGAGCTCATCGTGTCCCAAAGCCAGGAGGCCTGAGAGCACATTAGAGATTACACTTACACTCAGACATATTTCAGTCCACTGAATTATACCTTTGATTCATTACAGACAAAAGTGAATTGCTCGGGCTGCACATTTCCCCCGAGAACAGCTGACTACAGCAGTCGATGAGGCTTGATATACAGTCTCTGTCCAGCCCAGCCTATCCAACTACTATCCCTCAGAGTGTTACTCTGCTAACCAGAGTCTGAGGACGGGGAGGGAGACGGAGACGGCTCATTAACGTTCTTTATGATCTGTAATACGATTTCAAAAGGCGGCAACGAGATGATGAAATAAAAAACATATGGTTGGCAATGATGCAGTTATTGTGGAATTATTTTAGGTATAGAACACAACATTGTTTTGTTTTGCACTGCAGATAATTGCATGGTTGAGAACAGGAGAGGGCAAATGAAGGAGCAGACTGGAGGACTGCAGACAGATCTCAGCTCTCGCCGGTGAAATATGAATTCTCCAATAGAAGTAGTCAGTAAAAACACATCTGTAACTATAACTAGAACTATAAATACCATGCACGAATGGTTTATTGAACACACTTATTTGCAATAAACACACAGAGATGGTATTTTAACAGATGTATTTATTGATTGATTGATTAATGGTCGATGTATTTCAGTGGTGTGAGTCTGGCGTGCGGGGCGTTTTACAGCGGGGACGCGGGGCGATTCCACCTCATCGATGTGCACCCAGTAGTAGAAGAATGTAATGCTGGGTAAGGAAGAGTAGATTGATTAGACGCAAAGCTGCTATTAACATTAAAACGGTCATTTGGATATCATGCGTGTACTTACTTACCTCTGCCTGTTTCAGCAGCTAATTGTTGCCCTGGAACCGTATGTGTATACGTGTTGCATTTGTATTGCGTTATACTGACAGGTGTTTCTATTATTTTGTCCACTCATTAATGAGGGAAGGCTAAATAACAGAAACGCCTCTCTGTGTGATGCAATACAGCTCAACAAACTGCATTAAAAATAGTTTTAACAGAACCTGAACGATCATGAAGGTTTACTACAGGACTGCTGTATTAGACTGTGTACCTAATAAACTGGCAACTGAGTGTATACTCGTCATTAACCTTTTCCACGGTATAAAACTGCTGTGTTCTCTCCATTTGAAAGCATAAGCCTGGACAAACAGGCCCACATACAGCACGTCTACCTGGTGCTCCAAACCAGCCCTTCTGTCCGGTGGAGATCGGGCATTAGACTTTAAAACACGACCTGCTGCTTCTGAGCTCTCAGGTGGGAGGAAATGAAAAACACCATCTCACCACGTGGACACACACACACACACACACACAGGAGAATACTGGATACATAGACACACACTATTAATGCTATTAATGCACATAAAAAGTCCAGTCAGAGACACTTTGTGGACAAAACCCAGTCCGGTTCTGCAACATTACGGAGTCAAATGTTTCTCTCAAGCCGACGTCGCCTCGGCAATTAACTAATAACCTCTCAGAAGTCTTGCATCGGTGTTGCTGCGAGGTCATCAAACAGGAAGACGATTTATTGCGTCTTTGAGTGCTTGGTTTAATTTCCCAGAGGACTCTGAGAATGGATTGCTTTTCATTTATTCATGTCGTGAGGGGGAGCTCATAATAAGACTCAATATTCAGATTTGTCAGAAACTGCAACTGCTCTGTTCACAGATGCCATTTGAGCCGTATGATGCTTTGAGTTTCAGATTCAGCTCACGCTCCGCTCCCTGAAGAGGGAATGATGTGACAATACAAGACGTTATTATGCTGCAGACCGAGCCTCTCGGATTAGTGGATTACTAGCGGGAGCAGCGAGAAAAGCTCGACTGAAGGCTGTTTGAGTTTCGCCAAATACAACACACGACGTGTCCAACTGTAATCTGGACTAAATGTCTCACTGGCAGTTCTGGAGGGTCTTTACAGTCCACAGTGTTGGACAGAACAAATCACCCTCTGATCATTCTGATATTCTTAAATCTTTATTAGTTGGGGGACGACAAAAGTCTGTCTTGACGTGCCCTCTTAACGTTACAGTGACGCTGCTCACTTAACCTCGCAGCGCGTTTCGCAGCTGATCGTTACAGCGTAACCTTCTCCCCTCTAGACTCGACCAATCGTTGTCCTTATCAGTCACTTAGACAAGAAAACATGAGTCCACATAGGGTCCAGTTGAAAAAGAATACCAAAGTAACCCTTTAAATCATTTATTGCATATGAATGAATGTTTAACTGTGAAAATGTGACTCCTGAAATTGACGTGATCAGCTGATCAGACCTGTCAATCTGCTGGAGTTGAGGGAACTACCAAAACACTCCAGTCCACTCAATGTTCAGTTTCAATCTGAAACTCTGGTTTAGTGTGCAGCATCAGTTACCATGGCGATCTAGCAAGGTTAAAAGAGAGCTGGAAACTCTGGCTTTATGGTTCGTGTCCACAGCCTCTGTGCTTTCCACGCTCCCATTCATGATCTATGTAAGCAGCCGCGCAATGCATTCTGGTAGCGTGGCGGCGCGATTCGAGAAACGGAGCGTCACGACGCCCGCTCCTCATTTGCATAAAGTTGAGGGCTCGTCTACTTTATGCAAATCCCGGGCGTCAGACGCGACTCGCCGCCTCTCCAAACTCCAGAGGATCTTTTAAATAAACGTTGTTGATCCAAAATAAAGACAGATTCATCAACATGGATTATTTCTCTCCTCAGATGTCTTCAGAAACACATCTCAGTGAACTATTGACGTGAAATAAGAGAAGAAAGTTTCCAAACCAGCCTCCAGACTGGTTCCGGTTTGAAAGCTGGGAGCAGCAGCCAACGGCGGGAAAGCGTTCGTCCAATCAGGAGCCGAGTGGGTTGTGTCTAGGGACAGCACACCAAGCGTCCGATGCTGGGAAGCGTCGCGTCCCGATAAAAAACGCCCCTGTGGACACGAACCATCAGGCCCAACATACCTCGCCAACCCATTCATCTTGGTTGGTAGTACACCTCCTCTGGTGTAGCTCATGATGATTTAGACTTGACACTGGTTTACAATGTACAGGTTTGAGTTACTTCAACTTAAAGTCAATTAGCAGAGAATTAACAGCCTTGAAATGAGTTTTCTCAACTCTTATTTTTACATTACTGCAACTTAAAGGTACTGTCTGTGACTTTCAGAAGATCCTTGTTATTAATGCCTCCTGTGGCCGTTGAGTGAACTGCAGTCAGCATCCTGACGTCTCTCCACGTCGTCCATTACTTCCTGATGATGGACAGCTCGTCGGGCGTTATCTCTT
The DNA here is from genome assembly GCA_916701665.1 of Sebastiscus tertius. NCBI lineage: Eukaryota > Metazoa > Chordata > Actinopteri > Perciformes > Sebastidae > Sebastiscus > Sebastiscus tertius. The sequence goes on along the minus strand of CAKAOH010036945.1, from coordinate 6,183 downwards.
TCACAATGTTCTGTAATGTTCCTGTATTTTATTCGGACCATTGGCTCCATGATGATAACTAACTTGCAAATTACTTTATCAGCTAACGTTATGAAGCAACCAAGCAGATCCACGCTGCATAGATACTGTAAGGTACAGCAAGCTGGCCAACCTTAGCTGAAGCACTCAAGACAGTATTTTGCTGTATCAGCTGCACACTGTCAGCGCTTTAGGCGAGCTGAAGAGAGGCGAGGCGCTTGGAAGCACGCATAAACATCATATTCTTTGGATTTTTCCGGCGAATCAGTCCACAGGTTGTTATAGGCAACCGAGATAGTCGGGAAGGTCTCAGTTTTTAAGTTACGTTACAATCCGTACACACATTGGCAATATAAAAACATGTTGCATAGAGTACCTTCAAGTAAAGGATCTGAATACTTCTTCCACCTCTGGAGCAGTAGTATGACCATGACCAGTCTGACTTGAGCTTTTGAGTGAACCAGGGCTATTTATATTCACTGGCTAATACTGAATACACGTCACACCATCAGTATCTATGATTCTGAGCATGTTGTTGTTGGAACCATGTACTTCCTCCGCTGGTGCCGTTTCAGGCTCAGTTCACATCATGAGATCTGCAGAGCCAGAGTTTCTTTTGCTACTGATAAAAATACATACTGCAAATGCTGCATTATTGAAGCAGTGATGCAAAGCTGACAATCTGTTCCACGGCACTGCCAATGGGCAGAGAGGAAGTAAAACACCAGGCGGCAGACACACACACACACACACACACACACACACACACACACACACACACACACACACACACACACACACACGGCACTTTAGCCATTCCACCCGCGCAAAGACTCAGAAAGCCGTGTGGTAATTAAATGAAACCAGTGAGTTGAGGTTTACATGCAGAGCATTTAGCCGCTGTACATTCAGACGTTCGGTGCTGCAGAGGGCCGGAGGTGTGTCGGCTCTCGCTGTATCTCACGCGCCAGCTGCAGCTTTATATTGCAGTAAACCGAGTGTGACCACTTATCTGGTTTTGCCGAGGCCAAATGTGACAGGAAAGCGGAGGGATTTTCATACTGCGGGACACACGCATGGAGAGAAATGACAGATGTGTGGAAGAGCGCTTCTTGAAATAAACATGAACCAATACTGTCCTTAATTTCCTCTGTTGTCGTCTTCACCGCGGGTTGGGCTGCCAGGAATGAAAGTCTGTGTTCTCAGTGTGTTTGTAGGCTGAGAGGACGGAGGATCAGAGAGATGGAAACAAATCTAAGCTACCAGCGTGTTGCAGACATTTGAAGTAATGAGCACGACTTTGACTTCAGTCAACAATTCACCTGGCAGGATAGCAGCTTGGGTGGAGGCCAGCAGTGGGAGAGACAACAGAGGTGATAATGAGGGGATTGGAGTTTTAGAGAGGCAGAGCTGCTCTGGATGGAGAATTAATCAGTTTGGTTCAGCTAAACCTCAGCGGACGGAGTCGAAAAGTGAAAAGTAAAACACCGTTTCTCAGAAGGAAGTGAGCTAATTGGTAAACTTTGAATGGAAATTTTGAAAAAAATAGTTCTTGTCTTGTTTAACTCAATTCAAATACACCCACGCTTACCTCGGTTAGTTACACACGTGGTCTGGAAAGAACAAGTATATAATAACATATAACACGTTTGTTATATTTGTAGAAATTCTCTTTACATTCTGACAGCAATCAATAAATCTAATCTGGTATCTGTGGCTGTCGCAGGACTGTAATGAGCCCGTCCAATCATTTCATGGGTCTAGTTTTCATAGTTTGGGTCGCCATCATCACGATCAGTAACAACATTATACTCATTAAGTCAAGAACCTGGGACCATGCCGGCGTCAGTAAGAGTAAGAGAGTATGTCAGACTCTGGCTGGATCTGAAACCACCTACTACAGACTACTGACCAACACAGTATGCAGCAGGCTATGTACTGCGTCCTGCATACTGCGTTCCTCAGTATGAAACGGTTAAAGTGTTTTACAGTATGCTAGACGAGGCTGGAGTCTTTAAACCAGGAGCTGCTCTGTGAGCATCAGGGCCCGGCTCTCCAGTAAGCTCCGCCTGCGGGCGATTGTGGAGCTTTTCAACTCCAGAACGGCAGATCAACACGTCAACAGTTCCTGTTCATTCATAACGGACATTTGTGTTGTGATATTTAAACAAGCTATCCGTCAACGAGGAAATAGAAGCCCCTGGTCTACCGACCGGTCTCTAGAGAGCTCCAGCCAGCTCGTAGCAGTCTGTTTCAGATTAAGTGGCGCTATTACTTGTACTTGTAAGCTATTCTGAATTTCACAACTTCTGTTCTCTTATTCTGAAATGCAAAAATGAATGGCGGTGCCTCCAATAAGATTAAAGAAATACAATAAAAGTATGTATCCAAAACTCCCAAGCTTTGGGTATTTATTAACATATGTGCAAAAATAATAATAAAGTAGCAATGAATTTAATTCACTTATGAAAATAAAAATACCACCCAATATTAAAGGGACTGTTTGTAACTCCTTACACGTATAAATCATTGCAGGTTGGTGTCCCATGCGCGCTCGCGTGTGGCTACGCTGTTCAGACTCAGACTGTAAGGCTGACTATACGTGTTGGATCATGTACAAAACAAACAAACGATGCTCATTTGCATGAAATATAAAATGTGGACTCTTAATGTTTTTAAACCATATTTGTACCTTTTTAAAACATTTAGTCTGGTTTCTTTTTTAAAACTATTTGCATTCTGATATCTAAATGAATTTCAACCAGGGCTACATTTGTAAAACCTTTTCATTACCATTTGATAAATCATATATTAAGATAAGACTGTTCCAATGGAAACTAAAGCATGTGCACAGAGCCTTACCAAACTGTGCACAGACTGTTGGCAGTGTTTGAGACTGGAGCACATTATGTCACCTACTGCATCCTGTCATGCGTCGCGGTTGCTATTTTCAGCACGATCCCACCGTGCTGTTCTTAAGGTCTAGGGAGCGACTCTGTCCTGCAGGCTGGATTACGGAGGAGAGTGAGAAGGGGACGTTTTATGCAAAATGGACTTCACTGTTTGAATGACAACAAGAGTCCATGGCTCAATGCTACTTCAATGTGTCCCGTGACGAAGCCCGACTGTGACAACAGAGACTGGCAGAGCCCCGTATGTAGGGGGGTTTGGTTAATGATACACGAGAGACGAGGTCATGATGACAGTCATAGCCAGGAGCAGATCACCTCTACCACGCAGCCAGCAGAAGGAGGCGGGCTACAGTCCCAGAGGAAGATACAGGAACATAGAAGCACACTGGAGACACCGTGACATTATGAAACAGTTCCTAGCAGACAGGAAGGGAATAATTGAGCTTATTTTCGTTTTGGTTTCGTGCAGGGCCTCATAATATCACCATTTAGTCCCATTTGTAGTCATGTTGGCAGTCTTAAGAGGTGGTTGGGTGCTTGGCCCTGATATATACACCTCTGTGTATATATTCCTGTCATGGACTTCTTGTAGTTGTCTGAATAATGACTCTGTCCGAGGCAAAGGAAGAAGTTGAGGATTTTACAGGTCCAACATGTTTTACCCAATCTGAAACTGAATTGTGGAAATGTACCTGAACTCAATGAGCAAATTAAAGGTCACACATTGTGCAAAATGCAAACATAAATATGTCTCCCTGGTCTGGTGTGGCTGCAGACCACCAACGTGTCAGGAAAAAAACATCCTCACTCTTTTTCTCCTGCGTCATCGTGTATAAACGAGCAGATCAGACTTGTCCGATGGTTCCTGGTGGAACGGCAGAACAACCTCTTGTTAGGTGACCCCGCCAACGCAGTCGCTGCTGAATCTCTCGCTGTCCGCCATTGTGATTTCTTCGCCATCACGGAGCTGCTAACACAGCATGAGCAAAGCACACTACTCGTTCTGTTGTTGGCTGCAAGAACCAACAGAAAAGTCTTCATGTACTCCCATCATCTGAGGACATGAAGACCCGGTGGATTGATTACATGTAATGTGAACGACAGGAAAACTCTCTCTCAACGAGGGTCAGTACAGAGCAGGATTCACTTCCAACTGAAGCTCAGGATGGATCTGAACCGGCTGTCTGGGACCCGCCTTCAGAGCTCCAAGCTGTACGTTTTACCATTTTATGTTGTTTTAGTTTCTGTTTATTTAGCAGACAGTTTGCCTGTAAACGTTAGCATGTTTATCTAAAACCTTAAATGCGTTTTTAGACAAAAAACTAATAAATATACCATAACGGTTATATCAATAAATAAAATGTGCCATTTTGTGACTCATGATCCTCATGGCTCTTACCCTAGGCAAGTTGTGGGTGGTGCCTCAAAAAGGCCAATGCTAGCCCTGCAAAGCCCATTTCAGTGCTGGCCCTGCAAAGCCCATTTCAGTGCTGGCCCTGCAAAGCCCATTTCAGTGTATCAAAAATATGAAAGCAGCTTTATCCTGGTGAAAAGGGGAGAATTTGCTCATGGCAGCGATAAGTAAGCTGTATACTAGTTGTGCTGACTGGTGTAAGTTGTCAAAGTGAGGACAGTAGAGGTGACTGCAGGACACTGTGGTCAATCACAGAGACAAACAGCACAGCTCCAGGGAATATGTCAATCCTAATCACAGCACAGGACAGCAGCAGCCAGCGGGAAGGAGAGGGCCAGAGAACACAAGAGGAATCGCGGGAGGAGGAGGAGGGAGGAAGAGTAGACAAGGACACAGTGTTAGACGGAGGAGAGGAAATGATGGAGCCTGTGTTTGGAAAGCATCAAAACAGGTTACATGTGACAGGAGGTGAGGAGTCACAGGGTGAGAGAGGATTAGGGCTTTGTAAGAGTCACAATGAAATATAAGAAACACATACAGAAGATAACCTGCTCCGTATTCATTATGAATTGAAGTATGTCCACCAGTTGAGTTGCATGGAGGCACAGGCAGAGCCCTCTACTGGACACACTCCCATCACGAGCACGCATTCGGCCACATAAAATTTGCATAAGCGCAGTCGGCCAATCAGGACGTGCCTACCCAAATATATGCAGATCACACAGTACAGTATATAATGCATGTAACTTTGCCTCCGTGTCCTCTGTATGGGCTGGAAGACAAAAAGCATCCGGCTGTATGACCCTCGAGGTTTGATGGAATAAACCACAACCCAGCAGATCTGGTCACTTGCTGATTAAATACTGTCCAGTACCATAGTAAATGATTTATTTGTGCAAACCCTCCTCTATCTGTTCATTTCAGAAAGGCCCCTGGCAACGTGTCCAGTAATCCATCTGAATGTTGTCGGGCATCCAGTGGAGCCGGAGGCACAAAGTCTCACATGGGCTAATCGAGGTGGTAACAGTGGTGTGATGGAAACACCCAGCAACACCTCATATAGACCTGTCCTGTCTGACAGGAAGAAGGCAGCAGCATGTTCTGGCAACGCTTGATGAAAATAAGACTGTTGATAATGAATAGACTGTTGTTGACAAAGACTGAATGATATTAGAGGCTGACCCCATGTGGGATGCAGAGGAGCATCACATGCTGTCCCTGCAGACACTAATGTCCTCACGACATTACACGTTGTAACGGGGAAAATGCAGCTGTGCAGCAGTGACTATGTTTACCTGCACAAAATATTCAGTTTTTTGCCCTTATTCTGAAGAAGACAATATTCCTACTCCGGTCTGAAAGTCTGAAAAAAAAAGTCTAAAAAAAAAAAGTCTGAAAAAAAGTCTGAAAAAAAATCTGAAAAAAAAATCTGAAAAAAAAGTCTGAAAGATGTAAAAAGAAATGTCTGAAAAAAGAAACTGAAAAAAAGATTTGAAAAAGATCTGGAAAAAAAGTCTGAAAAATGTCTGAAGAAAATGTCTAAAAAAAAGTTTGGAAAATGTTGGAGAAAAAAGTCTGAAAAAAAAAACAAGTCTGAAAAATGTTAGAAAAAGGTAAAAAAAAAAAAAGTCTGAAAAATGTTGGAAAATAAAGATCTGAAAAAAATGTCCGAAAACAAAGTCTGAAAAAAAAGACTGAAAAAAATGTCCGAAAAAAAAGTCTAAAAAAATTTTCCGAAAAGAAAGTCTGAAAAAGAAGTCTGAAAAAAAAGATCTGAAAAAAATGTCCGAAAAAAAAGTCTAAAAAAATTTTCCGAAAAGAAAGTCTGAAAAAAAAGTC